>CAUDMG010000224.1:565000-655000 GCA_958450375.1 Homarus gammarus
CTCTCTTTTTTTTTTGTCTGTCTCCCACTCTCTTATTTATCTCCATTTATAACCTCTCTCTCTGTCTGTCTCTAATCTTTCTGGTTATTGATGAAATAACATTATCCTCAAGACGCTTAGAATTACCCTTTACCATTGCCTTTATCCAACCTTGTGATGCATGAGTGATTAAGTGCCCTTCAATACAGTCACCACTTTTTGTTCTTCATTTCTCAACCTCTTTCTTTTGTTCTTTATCATAAACACCAACTTCTGATGTTCAAAATCAAAAGCATCTCCATTTGTTATGTTCTTCATCAACCTTTTTTAAGACCTTTATTCTGTTCATCACCTTAAAAGAACATCCTCTTTTGGTCGCCTATCCATAACGTCATATTCTTGTTCAATTGGTCGATAACATCCCCTTCTGTTCATCAACCCAGATGATCACCCCTTCTGTTCATTAGGTCGATAACAACCCTTCTTTTTTTTTGGGGATGGTTTCTTCTTTTTTTCCATTCAGGTCGATAACAACCCCTTCTAGTCCAGAAACCCGTTTAACACCCCTCTGTTCACAGGTTCGATAACAACCCCTTCTGTCCATAAACCCAGATGAACACCCCTTCTGTTCATTAGGTCGATAACAACCCTTCTGTTCATTACATCGATAACAACCCCTTCTGTCCATAAACCCAGATGAACACCCCTTCTGTTCATTAGGTCGATAACAACCCTTCTGTTCATTACATCGATAACAACCCCTTCTGTTCATCAACGCAGATGAACACACCCTTCTGTTCATTAAGTCGATAACAACCCCTTCTGTTCATTAAAATAAGCACTCACTTGTATTCAGCGCTCACCAACAAGGTGCCCAACTCCTGCGATCAAGATATTGGAAATTATTACCTGCCTCTGACACCTCTCAGGGACCTTTAAAGTATTCCTGATAAAAAAAAAAAAAAAAAAAAAAAAAAAAAAACTGATAAACCCACCGAGGACCAGGATGAGAGAGAGAGAGAGAGAGAGAGTCCTGGAGGCGCTCTATGAAGCTCCCCCAACGAGCAGTTTCCTGACCAATTAGCTCTCGACAGCGGTGAGTGAGTGGTCGAGGCTTGACTGGACAGCCTCAGGGTGAACACATAAAGCTTTATAGATATTATTAGGTATTATTGGATCTCTCTGTTTTGTTATTTATTCACGTATTTATGGACACGTGTTTTGTTATATATTCACGTATTTATGGACACGTGTTTTGTTATATATTCATGTATTTATGGACGTGTTTTGTTATATATTCACGTATTTATGGACACGTGTTTTGTTATGTATTTACGTATTTATGGACACGTGTTTTGTTATATATTCACGTATTTATGGACACGTATCTTGTTGTAATATCACGTATTTATGGACATGAGCCTAGATGACCAAATTCTCAATAGTTTCGGTGTTAAAGCTCATGACAGGTTTGGTAGGAGTGTGATGAAACCTATACGGGGTGTAAATAAATCCCCTTGATTTCTACCTGTGGGGTCACATAAAAAGCAAGGTGTATGTTACAGAGGTCCCAAACCGTGAAGAATTGTGGCGCCGTGTACAGGGCAGTGTGACAAACATTCCCAACACTCCTGGGGTCTTTGAACGTGTGCGAGTCAGTCACTTGTGCCAAGGGCTGAAGCCTGCATTAAGTAAGAGGGCCAGAACTCTGAACATTTGTCCTAAATGTTAATATCAGTACAAATCATATGGCTTTATCATTGTTAATAAACGTCACAAAGAACAGTGGATGCTTCATATACACCCCAGAGGTTTCATCACACTCCTACCAAGCCTGTCATGAGCTGTAACTACTGAAAATTGACAATTTGGTCATTTATCTTTATTTATGTCTCAGGAATACACCCCTTGATTTATGAAAGGTATTCACGGAACACCCTGTATATTCACGTATTGTGTCTTGTTAGATATTCACGTATTTATGGATATGGACACGTGTCTTATAATGTATCAATATATGCATGACGTGTATCCCGTACTGTCATTTGTATTGGATTTTGACGTCTTAGGGACACTTAAGTCTTATATTTCTTAGGTGTTCTGGATAGTCGGCTAAATATCTTAATCTTCTTATGTATTAAGAATGGCTTGGGCCTTATAACAACGTATTACGGATTTCTGATACTAATAACACATCGATTTGCATATGTCTGTCGTATAACACGACGTATTGTGAGGTGTTGAGCCTTGTAACACAACGTATTGGGGATTATATGTGTTATTATCTGTCATATACAGCAATAAAATGCTATCGATTTATTTCTTTTCTTTAATTGCTTAAAAATAATGTACAGGTGAGAGAAAGAGAGAGAAATCTATTGAGGTTGTAAGACTAAAGGCGGCGTCACACTAGCACTTTTACCGTCAACTTTACCGTTTTCTGTCGTTATTTCCACGAGTTGTCAATTTTTCTTGAGCGTCTCGTGCAGACGAAATGTATCGTTTCCACCTGACTGACTTGCGCCAATTTCCTTGGTCAAGTCAAGATCTTTACTCGATAATGAGACTATTTATATAATATAAATATCGAACCCCGTAAAATAGCCCAACTTTAATTCTAGAAGTATTGAGTATCGCAGGTTTAATAAATTACTTAAGTGGAATTTTTTTATTGATGTTGATAATCGTAAATACATCTGATATGTTTGTTTACATGGATAAAGTGCAAAATAGCGCCTATTTGTTGGTTAGTCGGAGCCATCTTGCGTCTACAATTGACAAACGCGGAAAGACTGGCGGGCAATGCAAATGTGACAGGGAGCGCTCAGAAAAATTACAATCTTTAGCAAAATGATGCATGAAAATTACAGAAAAAGTGCGAGTGTGACGCCGCCTTTACAATATGTAACGCTCCAAGGAGTTTAATACCGCCAAACCCTACGTCAGTCGTCTTTCTTAAAGGTTTATACTATAAATTCTTGTAATTATCACAACCTAAAATTTAGTTAATGATAAGACTTGGAAGATTATTACATTAAATCCACAAGACGATCAGAAATTTTGGAAAAGTAATCCTTTAAACGCTAGAATATTAAACTTTGGGGATTTAAATCTTAAATTGCTGAAGTAATCGTAACACTTAAAGACATCGTATTCTTAAATCTTGAGACTAAACTTTAGTCTTAAGATTACTTTAGTCACTAAATTAATCGCCCTAAAAATCGAATAAACTTTGGAGATTATACCTTAAAACTTTCGTAAAATAGTCAACTTTGGGGATTAATTTCTTTCGTAAAGTCACTGATCAGTTGTGACGAAGACAGAGCGCACACTCTTTTGGGTGTTCAGTGTTCAGTTGGATTCTCTCAGTCGTTCAGCATTTAGTTTTCATGCTCTCAAGTGTTTAGTGTTCAATGTTCATCTGGACTTTCAGGTGTTCAGTGTTCGTCTGGCCTTTCCGATGTTCAACATTTATCTGGTCTTTTAGGTGCTCAATGTTCAACTGTGAACTTTCAAGTGTTCAGTGTTCATCTGATCTTTCAGTTGTTCAGTGTTCAGCAAGCCTTTTAAAGGTTCAATGTTCAACTGTGCTCTCAGGTGTTCAGTGTTCAGCTGGCCGGCTCCTCGTAGCGACAGCCGGCCGCTTTATCGCCAGGATCCGGGACCTGCTCTTACGTACCTAAGTGAGCGATTAATGCAACGCCAGCCAAGTTTTTTTCTCTCCTCCCGGATGAACTTATTAGATAAAGGTAAATATACGCCTCTCTATCCTTGTGACATTCTTCCATGCTTAATATGCATTTTTCCCCTAAGATAAACTAAAGTATTTTTGGAGGTTTTCAGAGGTTAATTTTCTCGGGTATTTTTTCTACCTCAACATAAAGTGTAGGATGTTGAGGGGTTTAGGAAGTTTGTATATATGTACCGTACAGTAGATCTCTCTCCAAGTATTTATTCTATTTCATTCACATACAATAACTTTGGGTCACCAACTGAAGATTAGGTACCCCAGCTTATTTCACCTTAACCCGTTGAAGGGCAGCGGCGCACTTAGGTATTTTATTCTGGCTAACACCAGACGATTTGATTCAGGTAGGAGACACCCACTGCCCTACAAATGCCTAAGATTAGGGTAGAGTTGGGTAATTTAAATTAGGTTAGGTGAGGTTAGGATAGGTTAGGTTTAGCTGGTTAGGGCTGTCTATGTTAAGGTTGGTTAGGTTAGGTTACCATAAAGGTGGTTAACCTTCATATAAACCCTACCTCTTCCCTCATAACATATAAATAAACTTAAAGGGTAAGACTCACCACCACCAGCCAGGAGAAAGACTGAACACCATCTCTATTTCATCAACGTCAACCAAACAGCCAAGTATCATCACTGTATTGTGTTCTTGATATATAGCAGGTAATATATTTTCCCAGAAACCCGGTATAAGTTACATTTCGTGATTAATAGGTTAATTACACAAAGGATTCCTCATATATCCTGACCCCAGTCCATCCCCCCCCCCCCCCCAAAATAAAAAAGTCGTATGCAAGAGTTAGGAAAATACACAATAATAATTTTTTTCTATTAACTTAATTGAAGAAATTTTTTATTATAGTTTAATAAAACTCACTAATGGGTGATAACGACCAATATTAAGCAATAAGAAATAAAATGAATAAAACTCAAACGACACATTTTCTATTTTAAGATAAAAAAATATTTCCCTCCTTAGCAGAACAGAAACGAACATGAACTATTATTTAGTTCATGATTTAAAGCACAACTTACTAGCAAATTTTCTACTTAAGTAAACAAGAGAAAAATAAATTAAAATGAACTAAAATAATAACAAACATCACCATAAACTACCATTCAGTCAAATAATGAAGAAAAAAAATTAATTACTTTTCAAGATAAACTAAACGAGACTAACAATAACAAAAACGAGCTTCATTTACTACCCAACACAATTCACCTTGAACAAATAATTCCATAAATAAATTAATAAAAAACAAGAAACCACAAACGAATTATTATATTAAAACAAATAAAATCCCATCAACTAACCTTTACAATGACTGACAAGGAACAAGAAGAAAGTATCATAGGTGCTGGTGTTCACACTCTGAGGTGGGAGACCAACCATGAGGTGCTCGCTGGGTGACAAGGGCAGATAGAGGCGATATCTCGGACAAGTGGAGCTGAGAGAAACACGGACCAGTTGGCGGAGTTGGCCATCTGGGGGTGACCAGTTGAGGAGAACAGAAAACAAAATTAATTTAGAAACCTGTGATAAAATAATAATAATAATAATAACAATAACAATAATAACAATAACAATAATAATAATAATAATAATAATAATAATAATAATAATAAAACAAACAACAGCAATAATATTAAGAATAACAATAATAATGTCACCAAAAATATGATAATAATAATAATAATACAACAATTATAATAATAATGTCAATAAAAATAATAATAATAATAATAATAATGTCAATAAAAAATATAATAATAATAATATCAATAAAAATAATAGTAATAATAATAATAATAATAATAATAATAATAATAATAATAAAGTTACTATAATAGATAACAAAACAAAGAACACTATGTAGCAGCTCTCCGTCAGTAGCGTCTCATTAACAGGGTCTAGCAGGGTAGGTCGTCACCGCCCTCACCTGTACACCACTTCTTTAAATCATTGGGTTTTTTTTTTTAATGGAGAAAGATTTATACAATCTTAATATCTCTGTCATGTTGATAAGTGGGTGCGGCGGATGAGTGGTTGCAGTGCTCGCCTCCTGTCATAAGGGTAGCTGGTTCGCGCCCTGTTTACTCAGGTGTCAAAGGATGATTAACTTTACAGCAGCCGGGTGTAGTGTCGGCCACGCTAAGGTTAAGTTTACAGTGTGCTATATCCGCACTGCCCCTGATGGGATGCCAGGACTGCAAGAACCGGTTATTTTTGTTATTCTGATAAGAGAGAGAGAGAGAGAGAGAGAGAGAGAGAGAGAGAGAGAGAGAGAGAGAGAGAGAGAGAGAGAGAGAGAGAGAGCAGCTTAAAGCAGAGTTACGAATTCTTGATCACTCTTGCTTATTTTTTTCTTAAACATTCTACAGTTACCTCTAATCACATTTCTTCTTATAAAACAAGAAAATAAACTTTAAATCAGTTATAAAAAATATATATATAAAAAGTAAACCTGTACAGAAAATGGGAATAAATTTAACGTCAATATGCTCAGTTATCTGTGAAAAGAATGTGGTTCAGTCTCTCTCTACCCCCCCCTCCCCCTCTCTCTCCCCTCCTTCACTCTCTAACACGGCTGCTTAAATAAAACTGTTTCTCTTTAAACGGCCACTTTAAATCACGCTTCGCCTCTTCACAAACTCCAAAATACATTCTCTTCCTTGTCCAAGTTGAATGAATTTAACGCCCCACCGATTAAACCTAAAGACGCCGAGAGATTGTCCAGGTGTGTGTGTGTGTGTGTGTGTGTGTGTGTGTGTTCAGAGAGATATACTATCACTGTCAAGGCCATACAAAATTTTGAACTATTTATGCCATGGAACTACAGTAATTACCACATGGGTCTAATTATTACCTGGAGCTAATTACAACATGGGAATACATTAATACCTGAAATTAATTATCATACAGACTTTATAAATAATTATTAACCATACTCAGTTATTAGCAGGACCTAATAAATACCTGCACATAATACATGGAGTTAATTAATACATGAACCCAATACCTGGAGCTAATTAATATTTGAGTGGAGGTAAATTGTGTGTCCTCCTAATTATTTATTTACTCTTTTGTTGTGTTTCGTGAAATCAGTAAAGAAAAGCTCTAAGATGAACCAATGTCATGTTAAGATCCATTCTACCCCCCCCCCCCTCTCTCTCTCTCTCTCTCTCTCTCTCTCTCGCCTTCTTTTCAACTTTCTTTACTCTTACAAACCAGAAGGAAATCTAGTTATGTGAAACTGTGCCTCGGCCATTGCTCTTCACACAACCACACACAATTACATACATACATACATACACACACAGTCAACATCTTTCTTATTCTGTCTTCTCGATAAGATGCAATGATTAAAAAGCAGACAGGCGGCCAGTCTGTGTCTGTGTGTGTCTGCGTGTGTGTGTGTGTGTGTGTATGTGTGTGTGCGTGCGCTCTCGTGTGTATGTACAGTTACTGCGACTGCCTAAGATAACTGTGCCTTGTATCTATACTTACATCAACACCTGTACTTGGATGTTAACTTATACTTAAACCAATACTTATACTTATATCTACCCTCTTAAGTGAACTGAAATCTCCGTTATTATCTTGAATGTACAGTATAAACAATAGATGAATCGCTCACATAACATACACAAGAATCTCTCACATAACATACACAAGAATCTCTCACATAATATACACAAGAATCTCTCACATAACATACACAAGAATCTCACCTTTCCTACACACGACTTATTATAATACTAAATACTAAACTATGTTCTATAAATACTATGATCTTCAACCTATACCAATGATATATAGACGTCATTGTATATGGAGTTTTATAATATGCAAATATAACCTTTCTTTAAAATTTCTTAAGATGTATTTAATTCCGTTTTGTAATTCTGTGGGTTAATTTATAAGTGATTTAGGTTCAGGGGAAACTTTATGTTTTGAATTTTATCTTTTGTTACACTGTATTGATGTAGACTCGATGAAGGAAATATTGTAGCTTAGCTTAGTGTTGCTTTAATTAATAAAATTATCTCAATAAAACCAAAATTAATTATTTTTTTCTGCAAAATTTAGCTGTAATAAAACTCGCCACACAGTATCAGAGAAACCTTCAACGTTTCAGATATCGGTTCAAGGTTCATTTAAACCTTCTCAATTTAACCAAAATAAATAAATTTCATTTAATAAAAGAAAAAAAATTCACCACCTCAGACATCGGTTCAAGGTTCACTTAAACTCCCGAACTGAAATAAAATTCACTCAGAAAAAAAAAAAATCACCGTCTCAGGTATCGACTGACTCAGAGATTCAGTAAAACCTCTTCAATAAAGCCAGCAAGAAGGTCGAGAAGGGATGGTGTTTGGCAGAGTGGACGGCTGTGTTCAGTGGTCCGCGACGCACACCCGACAAGAATAGGCAACTCCCGCCCACCGCTGGCAATTATGGGCAAGCTGCCGCCCCGGGAAATGCTCAAGATATAGTCTGAAAGTCGTATTTAATTCTCCTTGCCGCCATATATTACAAGTTTGATGAGGAAAAGTGCAAAGGCGATGGAGTAATTAGCGAGTGATACTGCCCGTTTATCCTGACTTACGCCATAATAGTGAGCAGCGGGAGATACTTAGAACTTACTTATGAACTAGTTTTAGAGATCTGGTAGAGCTTTCTTCTGTTTAAATATTATATACAGGATATCGTGTTATCATTAGAGATCTTTCCTTTGATCTCACCGTTTACGCCGGAGTCCGTTATAGGTATTGGTAGTATAGTAGTTTAATAACCCTCATAACTATAATTATGCTTTAACCTTTATCTGTCACTTAAATGTTGATATTCGCTCAGTGTCACCCAGCTCTATGAATGCCTCACTTAATTGACTGAGCCGTTGTTGGTGAGGTACTACAATTAAGAGACCGCCATTAAGATAATTACCATAAAAAACTACCACAAGAAGCTACCATAAAACTACCATAAGAACAACCATAATAAGACGAAGCTAACGACAACATAAGAACACACTGAGAGACTTTTGAAGGAGATAAAGAGACACCATGTAGAGATAATATTCACAACAACAGCTGAGAGACAATTAAAAGAAACAAAAGTTACCATATTATCCCCCTTAATCCAAGTAACAATAAGAAGGTAAATATATCTCCTCCCACAACAAACACAAAAACCTTCAAAAAAAAAAAAAAAAAAAAAAAGTGTAGTACGGTTAAATCTCTTCAGACATAATCCAAAACAAAATGACTAGAGACTTTAGACATATCTGTGGCCAAAATAACGGACGGTGAAGCCATATCTTAAGACATAAACGAGAAGCTTCCGAGCCACACCTCTACAACGTATGAGACATTATCAAGTTCCAAGACTCACACAGAAGGAACAAGTTTTTCATTGCTTTTGTATTTAACTTGAGTTTTAACGTAATATTACCAGTCATCCTTCCTGACTTCTCTTGATACATATTTAACTAACACACTGACGTTGTTATTATTGACTGTCTAAGAGTTGTTGATACTAATGACTGTCTTAGAGTTGTTGATACTAATGACAGTCTAAGAGCTGTTGATACTAATGACTGTCTAAGAGGTGTTGATATTAATGACAGTCTAAGAGCTGTTGATACTAATGACTGTCTAACAGTTGTTGATACTAATGACTGTCTGAGACTTTGATCTCCAGAACTCCCCATAAGTTTTATACGAGTTACATGTTGGAAAATTTTTGCCTCTGAATTGTAGATACCGTTAAACCTTTCACTACAGGGACGCCACATTACTATTTTATTTGGTTAACGCCAGACGATTTTATTCGGCTTAGGAGGGAACCAATACACAAGGGGTTAAATACCGTGGTGTCTTGGCATCTCAGTGAATTGATAGGTATAGCGTGTTAATCAGTGTGTGTGTGTGTGTGTGTGTGTGTGTGTGTGTGTGTGTGTGTGTGTGTGTACAAGGTTCCTACGCATTGTTTCAAACCTTTCCATCGCTATCTACGCTTTTCTTGCCTTTGACTTCTAAAATATGTTCCCCTTTTGATGTTAACCAATTACACAGTTAATGCAAAGTTGTCATAACGCACTTCCACGCCAACGTCATCGCAAAATTCAACGCAAAACTCTCATGATACCTCAACGTCAACGCCAGAACAACTTACCGCACGATAGACTTGAAATTCCGCTTCCTCTCTCGGGTCAACCATGCAGGTCATAAGCGTTGGCGTTGAGTCGGTGAAAGAAGATTGGTGAACATGAGACAACGATCGAGAGTAGTTTAGGAGGGGAACTAGCACACGAGGAGAACTAGCATATGAGGAGAACTGACACACGAGGAGAACTAGCATATGAGGACTGACACAGGAGGAGAACTAGCATATGAGAACTGACACAGGAGGAGAACTAGCATATGAGAACTGACACACGAGGAGAACTAGCATATGAGGAGAACTGACACACGAGAACTAGCATATGAGGAGAACTGACACGGGAGGAGAACTAGCATATGAGAACTGACACGGGAGGAGAACTAGCATATGAGGACTGACACACGAGGAGAACTAGCATATGAGGACTGACACACGAGGAGAACTAGCATATGAGAACTGACACAGGAGGAGAACTAGCATATGAGGAGAACTGACACACGAGGAGAACTAGCATATGAGGAGAACTGACACGGGAGGAGAACTAGCATATGAGAACTGACACGGGAGGAGAACTAGCATATGAGGACTGACACACGAGGAGAACTAGCATATGAGGAGAACTGACACGGGAGGAGAACTAGCACATGAAAACTGACACACGAAGAGAACTAGCATATGAGGACTGACACACGAGGAGAACTAGCATATGAGGAGAATTGACACACGAGGAGAACTAGCATATGAGGACTGACACAGGAGGAGAACTAGCATAAGAGAACTGACACACGAGGAGAACTAGCATATGAGAACTGACACACGAGGAGAACTAGCATATGAGGAGAACTGACACAGGAGGAGAACTAGCATATGAGGAGAACTGACACAGGAGGAGAACTAGCATATGAGAACTGACACAGGAGGAGAACTAGCATATGAGGAGAACTGACACACGAGGAGAACTAGCATATGAGAACTAGCACACGAGGAGAACTAGCATATAAGGAGAACTGACACACGAGGAGAACTAGCATATGAGAACTAGCACACGAGGAGAACTAGCATATGAGGAGAACTGACACGGGAGGAGAACTAGCATATGAGAACTGACACAGGAGGAGAACTAGCATATGAGGAGAACTGACACACGAGGAGAACTAGCATATGAGAACTGACACACGAGGAGAACTAGCATATGAGGAGAACTGACACACGAGGAGAACTAGCCCAGGAGAACTGACACACGAGGAGAACTAGCCCAGGAGAACTGACACAGGATAACGTCTTTATTAATTGTTTCTTTATTGATTATATTTATCTTTACTCATTAAAATAGTTGAGTCTTTATTTAAAACTCTTTGGTGTTAACTATTATAATTATTCATTTATTTATATATTTACTTATTTATATTCTCATTTATAAATTAATATATACACCATTCATCAATCTATTCACATTTAATAATTTATACATATGCAGTATATATATTAATCACGATATATGTCATATATATTATACTTGATATATACACACAGGTCCAAAATAAAATTCCCTCCAGTTAGAAAATAGACAAGAGTAGGATAACAAAAACTGGGGTGAGGGTGTGATGAGTATATCGGATGACCCTCTGCTTGGAGGTCATCAGCACCCACTCTCCTGACCCTGTATGACCCGGCACCTACCATCTCACACCCTCGTTTTATCCTGGTCCACTTTTCTCTCTCTCTCTCTCTCTCTCTTATCTCTCTGTGAAAGTAACTACAGGTTCTCTCTCTCTCTCTCTCTCTCTCGGTGAAAATATTCTCCGATTTCTTGATGCTTCCCCCGTGACACTAACCCTTAAGAGAAGTGATGGAATAAATTACGATAATATTCTAATCCGAAATAAAATAAACTGAAGGTAATTAAGGAATGGAATAAATTACTAACTGTAATGGGAATAATTATGGTAATATTTTAATAAAGTATAAATTGCAGGGGAAAAGAATTAGTAAAAAATTATATAAAGGTTGACTGAAGAGAATAAGTAATATAGTAAATTATAGAGACCTGAAGGGAAGCAATGGATCAAATTATGATAGCTTAATGCAGAATATAATGCAGGTTAGATAAATTAGCTAAAATATAGAAGAAATTTGGATGAGATCGATGGAAAAAAACGCATGATTGACTTAGGAGAAAACAAGAGAATGAATTATAGTACGATAATGTAAAATAAACTACAGGTTGAATGAATTAATAAAAAAATTGCAAGAAAATATGATAATTAGGTGGATAGTAAACAACGCAAGGATGACTTAGGAAAAATCAATAGAATAAATTATGATAACTTCTGAGTCTTTTAATTTATCTTAATGAAAAATGTTGGTATAAATAATGTATTTTTCTCTGTAGCTTTCCTTAAGACTTTCCTAAATAATAGTAATAAAATAAATGTATCTTTCTAATACAACTAAAGTAGAAGAAATAAATAGAAAGACTTATAATAATGTTACTGTATTTTTGGTTTACGCTCTCTCAAAAATTTACCGAAATGAAAGTAGTAAAATTAATAATAATATCAGCGTGACTTTTTCTAAATTTGACCTAAAAGAAAGTGACGAAATAAGTGTCGATAAATAAAATAAATCATAAATTAAATACAAAAATTTAACAGATATTTTAAAAGGTTGCCCCCCCCGACCCCCCCAAAAAGAGGATGATTAACTGTATAAGGAAACAAAATAAAATAAAACAGTTGCGTAAGTAAACTAGGCAAATGTTAATGATTGAATGAGTCTACACTTTTATATACACTAATACATGTCAATGTTATTTAATAGATAATTAACGATGTCTTCATGGTAATTATTCTCTAGGTGTTTGAGATGTATTTAAGTGCTGTAATCTTCCAATGAAATGAAACTGATAATTCTTTTAGTTTTGTTAATAAAGTGTTTGGGAAAAGTAATGTACGCAAATGATGTTAAATGAGTAATGAAAAAGTATATTTATAGGGAACGACAGTGTGTACCTGTATAAGCAGACATATACCCTGTCTCGATACATTCATTCTCGTGACCCCAGCTGAAGACCCACCTCCTCTGATATACTGTAAGACACTCCAAACACCACAATAGGAGACACTTATGATCCTACTGCTACACTTATTTACTCACTTACATCAGAGCACATGTAGTGGCTGTAACTTAAAGCACAAGATCTTATACAAACAAGTGTTGACAACTATGACTAAATTATATACTTTGCTTTATTAACGTGATACTCCAGTCCTTATCCTCAAACACATAATGAAACAAAAAAGCGAGACTTATGGCTGTAAGTTACAGTATATGATCTTGAACCTGTACGTATATAAACAGAAGTAGACGGTAATTTGTATACTTGTCTACTTACAAGAGTCAACAACTTCGTAAAAAAAATTATATAGTCAACGTTAATAACAGCTGCAGTGTTAAAGTAATGATCTCAAGATATATCTATATTACCATAAGTAGACATTTCTCAATATACTTAAATATATACTTATCTACTTAATGTACTTAGTTCAAGGACCAGACTCGTCTTCTGTTCAATATATCAAATATAGTCAACAAAATTACAGCTCAAAACCTTCAACCAGAGACTATTAACTGTACCTGAAGTGCCAGAAGGCGAGACGCACTAACACCCCTCAAAGATGAAATATACCCAAGACAAGACTATTAGAGATTATTAACTCTATCTAAACTGACATAACGTAGACATTTACTAAGTTACTTATTTATATACTGAGTACAAATAATAGACCATCCTATATTGAGAATGTATTACATGACCAACCAAACTTTACGGCCGTGACCTTTGGGAGTCAAAAGATCATTAACCATATCTAAACTAGCGAGAGCCGACACTTACTAATAGCGCTTAATAATATATCACTGTGCTGTTATAGAAGAAGCAGCCCTCCCTGCCCATGTGGCTCTCTAACACACACACACACCACGATCAGATACATCAAGGAGCTTTTCAGAGACGTTCTCATAAATAACTATAAGCGTCGTGAACTATAAACGAACTGATATCATGGCAGAAGGACGAGTATAGAGGGCTGGGCGAGAGAGAGGGGGAGAGATGCAAGAGCTTCTTCTAGTCGGAGCATCAAGAAATCCTATTCATCTTAGGTTCTAACCCTCTACTTAATCCTCCTTCCACCTTCAGCGGCACCGGATACAGTGTTGGTGGAGATGTTACGGCACAGATAAGCAAGACGCCGCCATGATGGAATGGTTATGAAGTGCAAAGGGGGAGGGGAGAAGAAAGGGCAGGAGAGGGAAGGGAGGAGGGTGTGTGAAAAGGCTTAAGTAGAATGGACAAAAAGAGAAAGAATCAAGTATGAAATATGAGATAGAAAGTAAGGACTGGATATACAAGGTGTGTGTGTGTGTGTGTGTGTGTGTGTGTGTGTGTGTGTGTGCGTGCGTGCGGTGTGTGTGTGTGTGTGTGTGTGGACTTGACGTACTGTGTAGATGATGATGATGCTAAAGACACGGCAATGATGGAGAGGTTTAGGAAAATTGGACGAATAGAAAACAGACAAGAAAAAATATACAAAAATCAGGTGTGAAAAATGGTACCAGACAAAGTGTTGTTGTGGATGACTTTCAACACAGACACGAGACGAGACCAAGATGGAAGGTAAGAACTGAGAGAGGGGGGAAAGACGAAGAATGGATGACAGAAAAGAAAAACAAATAACGAAAAGAGAGAAGAACAAGGATGATGTATGAGGAGGAAGCAACAGATGATATAATGTTGGTGTAGATGTGTCCCCCCCCCCCCCCCGAGAGGTTGATCACGGACTTGGCAATGATGGAAGGCGAGAAGGAATAGTGCAGAGGAATAGAAAGAAATAAGAGGAGACTGACGTCAAGAGTTAAGAGGAAATAGAAGAGAACTGATGACTATTAGCGATATTCTCCCCTCACTTCACGTCTCACTCCTCTCCACCTTTCCCTCATCTCTCACTCCCCACCTCTCCCATTCGTCACCACCGTTTCCTCTCCTCTCACTCCTTCCCAATTCCCCTTCACTTCCCCTTACCTTACACTTTTCAGTCCCGCCTTTTAGATATCCTCTCCCTCCCCTCCTTACCTCGCCTCACTGCCCCTCCCCTCCTTACCTCGCCTCACACTCCCCCTCCCCCATTCAGCGCCTCGTCACGATCACAGGTAAACCCGGCCTCGTTTGTTTATTAATTAGGTACCTGGCTGATGTATGCGTTTGATCTGGCCCATAACTTACCTGGTGCCGGCGTGGCCAGAGATAGTGCCGGGGACGACCCCAGACCTGATGAATACAAGGCTGTAAGCGATAGCTGCCTCCCGCCTCCCTCACATCAGCTGATTTTAACAGGTTCAGAACCTGTTTGGCGCCCGTTCTGGGTCCCGCGCCGTGCCTGGTGGTGTTTACAGATAATTTTATGCGCTGGGGAGTGTTATATATATATATATATATATATATATATATATATATATATTTGTACTGATCGAGTATTTGAAATAAAGCTTTACTTTAAATATTTTGTTGGAACGTTACACGATACATTCTAAGTCTTCTGTATGATTAAGATGAACGTATGACAAGAGATGGCAGGAAACACGTTCTCAGGTACGGCTCACAACTTAAAGTAAGATCGCAAAGTCGAATTTTTCGGATATATTAAATTTTCTGAGAAAACCTTGAGTATAACACAGCAGCTGTTGTCAGAAGTGATCTACCGTCACCCACACAATAGCCTGCTTTATATTCTTCACTTCAGACAGACATTCAGCAAACGTAAACCACCTTTATTATATTTCACGTTTTCAAATATTTCTGGTATTTTTGCTATAACTGGAGTCGTTGATTAGCACATTTTTTTTCCTATTTGTATTTTCCAACAATCAAAGAATAATTTTTTTTTTGCACAGAATTTTCTCCGTATGGTTCGTCAAGTGCACCACAACCCTCACCTTCCTCCACAACAGCGTATACCCTACAGACCACCGCCGACCTACTAACACCTTCTTCACTTGAGATCTTTTTTCACGAATTTTGAACGACCATAAATCTAATGCCAGAATAGTGAGGCAAGAGACTTCAATACCATGTTTAGTGGATCATTAACAAAGACGTGTGAGTATTTAGGTGGCCCCGTTACTGAAGGTCAAAGTTCAGTTGTTTCAGGTCCCGCCTCATGTTTCTTTTTGAATCACTGGATAAAAGTTAGAATAGTACTTGTAAAGGTCATATATATATTCTTTGTTCTTATTTACACTCTATAATGTTTGTAAAATAATCTATATATGAAAACAGAATTGAACTTTAAGAGGAATAGACTCACTAATGACCACTAAATCGCATTACATGTTAAATAGAAAAAAATAGATATAAATACACCAAGAATACAATAGAAATGCTTTAGAATAAAATAATACCATTGTGATGATGTACACACGAGCAAGTCTCACTAAATACACGTTAGACGACGACAACCAGGGATATGTCGTGTCTGTACTAACCTAGATTATATGCTTAGACACCTTACTTAGTTGTTGAGGTGCTCTTATACATCATCATCACCACCAAGTCAAGATACACTCCCCCACAATAAGTCCTTTCGCCTCTTCATTCTGAACCACAAACCCCGAGATTCAGATTCATGACTCCGAAGCATTTATAGACAGACCAATACATCAGAGTTTAATGCTTCTAATGCTTCGGGTTCACCAGTCTGTCTGAATCTCGGGGTTTGTGGTTCAGGAGAAGAGGACTTTTGTGGGTGAGTGTATACGTTATATTACACCAGCAGCCGCCATCACTCAGGGTCTCACGTGGTATTTAAAGAGTCTCACGGAATAATGACGTAGATACAGTTAAGGACAACATTATTTACTGAATTCTTTTAAGAAAATGGAAAAAGGTATGGCTTGATAAACGTAGACAGATGAACGATAAAAGACATGGATGGATTGGTGGACGGATGGATGATGGATGGACAGCCGGACAACGCCATAAAACAATATCCCCCGTAATTTGCCAACGTTATAAAAACAGGCTCCACAAGATTTAATTTTCGACGATTTACAAACTTTTATTTTACGTCTTTCTTATTTCGAGACGTTTAATAAAGTCATCACAAGACAAAGACACAAAGCAAAAACAAAAAATTAAACAACAAAAAATATATAGATGATAATAACAATGATAACAATAAAACTCTAGCTGAGGAAGATAGACCAGAGATATAATTACCACAATTAGCGTCTTTCTTTCTTTTCACGCTTCAACAAACTTTACACTGGACGACTATGTAGAACTAATTTTTTTTTTTTTTTTTGGAGGGGGTAATTAATTCTTGCCTGCGTGGATCATACATCTCAAAATTACCAATTACTATCAATTATTATCAATTTCATGAAAGACTTGCCTCGATGGCTCTAATTACGAGGGCACGACTTCTTGTTCCAGTTTTGTCACGGCGAGGCTGAGGGAATGTAAACACTGGCCGTTTACCTTTTGTTTTCCTATTCCGTGACGTCACTCTCACGTTCTTGTCACCGTGAAAAGTTATACATTTTTGCTCTATTTATCTTATTGTTTTTTTCATCCTCCATCTTTATGAGGTTTGGTATTTTTTTTCGTTTTTGAATAATCTTAATGTAAACGAGAATTATATCAGTTAGTATAGTTTGTTAATTGTTATAAATTTCGTGATTTTGTGAACCAGAAACAACTAAAACACATTTCATTGACCATCACACGTGTCCGTTCTTCTTGTAAGTATTAAGTACTGAAATTATGCTTAGTAATAGTATTTAATTTCAAGTGGTATAGTTTTTGGCCGCCATTGTTATATTTCTCAGGTATATTAACATACCATTATATTTTCACGTAATATTTTTCGTTTTCAACAGTTACTTTTATGATGAATTGTTGACGTGCTTTAAATATTTACTTCATTAATGTTTATTAATAATTATCCAAATATACAAATCTTTTTTACAATGCCTGTTCGCCAACCTCTTAACTCTTCAATATATACTTCAATATTTCTCTATGATTAAAGGTTTCTACATTCTACACGTCAGCATTATTTCACTGATATAATTTCCTCGCTGGAGTAATTATATATATTTTTTGAGGGGTGTAATTCATAAATTTTGATAATGACAATAACCAGATTATTAATATGAGTGTTGTAATCCTTCCTCAATTATCTGAAAATAAACGAATAATATATCTTCTTTGCTTCTTGAGTTCATTTATTCTTTTCTCTCATTCTTTTTTTGGCGGACCTTTACTTTCATCGCATTATAGATCCAATACTATCCTCTATGAAAATTCTTTTTGTGGGTGTAAAAATTTTCACTCAATGTGAAATTATCACTGGGTCCCACAGCCATGACAACTCGGCCAGGGCAGCGCGGATACAGCACACTGAACAGAGATCAATGTTATCGACTTGGGGTGCATCAGTGGCCAGACAGGGACGCCTAGTATATAAGACGATTTAGTTCTTTTTTCAATACTTTATGTTGGTGTACGAGTCGTTGTTGTTGTTGCTTAATGTGCTTGTTGTTTACTGTTGTTGTTTATTGCTGTTGTTATAATGTTATTATTGCGTTTTAACAGAGAAGGTCTTTAAGGCTAGTAATACACTAGTCCAACCCCCCCCCCCCCAAAAAAAAAAAATGTGAGATAGAACTCTCTGCCAAGCGTTGTTATTTTAATAATAATAATAATAATAATAATAATAATAATTAGTATAATTATTATTATTATTATTATCAGCATCATCTACATGGTGCTAATCACTTATTCAAAACGTGAAATTACATGTCCAGGTGAGATGAGAGCTCAAGGTGATCAGGTGTGTGGGGCAGGCAGGTAGTGGAGGTTAATTAAAAGTTCATGGCCCTTAAATTGACCTGATGGGGAGGGATCCTTTCTGACAACACCCTCTGGCAACAAATGACAACCTCTGCTGACAAAAACTATTGATAAAATTTTCTGAAATCAGCTACTGACAACTTGTGATAACAATATCTGACAACTGATAACCACATTTGACAACAACTGACAACATCTTGTGACAAATATGTCAATAACTTCTGCTCTCCATTTCTAACAACTGAGAACACCATATGATAACAACTTATGGAAAAAATGTATTATAACTCTACTCTGACTTCAACTTCCACAAACAGACTTATAATGCTCGTTGACAACATCCACTGACAACAGTCCGATAAACTCACTGACATAAGTCTCTGACAATAATCACTGACAACATTATATGAAATCTCACTCAAATATACACTCCTGACAACACCTATTAACCACCCTCTCTGATATCACATCTTGACAACACTTAAAGAGACCTCTCTATGTACCCCCTGACAACACGTATTGATACTGCGTACCCTTTGACAACATCTACTGATATTATGTACTCTCTCAGAACATTTACTGCTGATAACAGAATCTGACAACTATAAACAATGGTCTCCAACAGCACTTCCATCCATTTCCTTCTGACAACACTCACTGGCAACAATAGTTAGACACACAGTGATAACATCAAGTTGGAGAGCGTCAGTCGTCTCTCTCTCTCTCTCTCTCTCTCTCTCTCTCTCTCTCTCTGACATACTGATAGTAATTATTAATATCTCTCGTTCTCGCTCACTCATTCAGAACAACTTTCATACATTACCACAATAACTTAAATCACAATCTTAGTGCGGTACATTGTTATTCCTTTACATCTTCCTTCGCCTAAGTTACCGGGTGATCACAACACATAATTCACATCACATATCTCGTCATAAAAGGTGAATTGTCTCCATAGTGATGGTAATTAGCTAATAACAATATGAAGGGTGACTACTGATGTTAGTTGGATCACGTGAACATTAGGCATCCCAGCTTATATCACCTTAAGTTTGAACACCCAAAAGTTAACTTAATCCAACCTAACCTAACCTAATCTAACCTATCAACCTAACCTAGCATAAACTAACCTAGCATAATCTAACCTATCAACCTAACCTAGTATAATCTAACCTAACCTAACCTAATTTAACCTATCAACCTAACCTAGGATGATCTGATCTGATCTAACCTAACCTAACCTAACTTAACCTATCTTAATACAATCAAACCAAATCGAATCTAACCTAATCAACCCGGGTAGCGTTAGTCTTTAATCAACAGGTGAATAAACTGGGGTCCCTAGTCTTCTCCTGATCCGTTTAGTTTTGACTAAGGCGTTGTTATACTTCATGATGAGCTCTTAGTCCCAGGTACCACATGCACTCTCAGGTCACCGCCCCTCCCAGCTGTCTTAGTCTCAGGTACCACAGGTCATTCAGCCTCTCACCACATACACTCTCAGGTCACCGCCCCTCCCAGCTGTCTTAATCTCAGGTACCATAGGTCATTCAGCCTCTCACCACACACACTCTCAGGTCACCGCCCCTCCCAGCTGTCTTAATCTCAGGTACCATAGGTCATTCAGCCTCTCACCACACACACTCTCAGGTCACCGCCCCTCCCAGCTGTCTTAGTCTCAGGTACCATAGGCCATTCAGCCTCTCACCACACACACTCTCAGGTCACCGCCCCTCCCAGCTGTCTTAGTCTCAGGTACCACAGGTCATTCAGCCTTCCACCACATACACTCTCAGGTCACCGCCCCTCCCAAGTACCACAGGTCATTCAGCCTTCCACCACATACACTCTCAGGTCACCGCCCCTCCCAAGTACCACAGGTCATTCAGCCTTCCACCACATACACTCTCAGGTCACCGCCCCTCCCAAGTACCACAGGTCATTCAGCCTTCCACCACATATACTCTCAGGTCACCGCCCCTCCCAGTTCTCTTAGTCTCAGGTACCATAGGTCATTCAGCCTCTCACCACACACACTCTCAGGTCACCGCCCCTCCCAGTTCTCTTAGTCTCAGGTACCATAGGTCATTCAGCCTCTCACCACATACACTCTCAGGTCACCGCCCCTCCCAAGTACCACAGGTCATTCAGCCTTCCACCACATATACTCTCAGGTCACCGCCCCTCCCAGTTCTCTTAGTCTCAGGTACCATAGGTCATTCAGCCTCTCACCACATACACTCTCAGGTCACCGCCCCTCCCAGCTGTCTTAGTCTCAGGTACCACAGGTCATTCAGCCTCTCACCACATACACTCTCAGGTCACCGCCCCTCCCAGCTGTCTTAGTCTCAGGTACCATAGGTCATTCAGCCTCTCACCACACACACTCTCAGGTCACCGCCCCTCCCAGATCTCTTAGTCTCAGGTACCACAGGTCATTCAGCCTCTCACCACACACACTCTCAGGTCACCGCCGCTCCCAGATCTCTAAGGTAACTGTCTCGTATTAGTTAATAATGAAAGATTGTTTACCTCAACCCACCCAGGAAGTTAACCTGGTTTATGCCGTTTTAAAGCCTTCAGGTGTCTTTCCCGAATCGAATAAACATCAGTGTTAATTTAATGGTTTAAAGTAAATAATTCTTTCCTGTGAATTTAATTGGGTTTATTTTCTGATCGTTTTTTTTTCTTCTCGGGGATAAATAGATAAAACCCAACGTTATTTAAACCAATGGCCAAACACTGTCTCATTACGGGTTACGGTGATTTTAAACTAATGATTTTCTCTTGCGAAATTGATAATCCCAACCTGGTTTATATATCTATTTAAACCAGCGTTAATTTTTTTTTCTCTCTCTGGAGAATAGATAAATAACACCAGCGTTATTTAAACCAATGACCGGCGGTGAGTAATACTGTGAGCCTCCTCTAGTTTATGAGGCTTTTTAAACTAACATTATTTCTCTCGAATGTAAATAAATAAACCTCAGCGTTATTTAAACCAATGAGCTTTAGTGATTGATTCTTCACGAGGCGTTTCCAGCTCATTATAAATTTCGCTCCGATGGTTCCAAATATTTATAACACAGCTCGTCTCATTATCTCGCAATCCTAGTTTTTCATCGTCTCATTATAAAATATTCACTAATTACCAAACATGTTCATTAATATGGCTTGTTAAGAAGGGCCGCTCTTATAATGGCTGCCAGGTTTATGTAGTAATATGTTAATACGTTAAATATATCCCGGGGAAAGAAAGGGAAAAAAAAGACCCAACGTTCACTGGCTCGTTCATCTACTTAAGGCAGAATTACATACAGGGCTTAGAGTTTATGTTTATGGAGCCTGGTTAACTGTGCCTCGTTTTGGTAAAAGGTAGATGTATCAGTGAAGCTGTTATTTATTATTATTATTATTTCGCTGTTTAGTGGTTTTGCAGTTGTATTGAAGCAATTTCGAATAGGTTGTTGAGTCATTTCGAAGCGGTTCCAGATATGCATTGGTCAATTGG
This sequence comes from Homarus gammarus, assembly GCA_958450375.1. Lineage (NCBI taxonomy): Eukaryota > Metazoa > Arthropoda > Malacostraca > Decapoda > Nephropidae > Homarus > Homarus gammarus. Next base: position 587,313 of record CAUDMG010000224.1, read on the forward strand.
GAAGCGGATTTAAAGAAATTCCTAGCGGTTTCGAAGCTGTGTTGAGGCAATTTCGAAACCGTTTCAGAAAAACTCCGTAGCGGTTTCGGACCTATATTGAAACTCTTCCGCAGTGGCTTTCCCAGATCATTCCATTACAAAAAAACAAATAAATTATCATCACATGAATTGAAAACAAAACAAAAACAGAGAAACAATTAACATCGTGACAGATGAATTGATTAAGACGAGAGGGAGAAGTTGACAGTCAATTTATGGTGGAAATTACTTGCTCCCGATAAGTAAATACAAGTTGAATGTTTATGCAAATGAAGGCATATACAAATAATATCTGGCATCAAGAAGAAGCTATACACACTAACGTCATAACGACTAAAACCTCAACAATAATATATGAAGTATAGGCTTTAGAGGCGCCAGCTATTTAACGTACCTTTCTTCGCCTAATATATAAATCAATATATATTTTTTTTACCTGTACAAGGTTGTCAAAGAGTAATAAATGACTTACCTCCTGCTAACGAAAATTTATTATGATTATGTTGTTGAACTTTTTTGTGTCCATTTTTGAGAGAGAGAGAGAGAGAGAGAGAGAGAGAGAGAGAGAGAGAGAGAGAGAGAGAGAGAGAACGGAGTATTATTGTGTAGGAATAAAAAATGGGAAGAAGCCATAGCATGTGATAAACGTGTACCCAGTAAGGAATTATAGAAAATATAGCGTAAAAAAAAATTATTGCGTGAACGTGTGTGTGTGAAACGTAATACTTGCATGATAAAAGATAAGTTAGTGATATCAATGTCTCCTGAACAACAACACCCACTCAATCACACAAACACACACGCAATCGCACAATCACACACACACACACACACACACACACAATCGCAAAAACACACACACACTCAATCATACAAACACACACACACAGTCACACAAGTTAAACAATTGTACAGTCTCACCCAAAAGTTCGTCTCCCAGCCAGCTATTGCTACACTGCCTGCTTCAGACGTAAGAAACTGTCTCAGTACCAACCAGAATATGAAACCTATACGAATGAATCTAAAGGTTCGATGTAACAGATTCAAGTTCAAACATCTGAAGCAGGCAGTGTAGCAACAGCTGGCTGGGAGACGAACTTTTGGGTGAGACTGTACACACACACATATATACACAGTCACACACATATACACACACTCATAAAGTTCCATAAACATTCACGAAAACGCAGATATTAACCTAAAACTTACATATATTCAGACACACACACACACACATTACACCACACAAACATTCTACCATAGTACCACCATTACTTCCCTCACCACTACTCCCCATACCATTACCACCAACCACACTCAATACCTTTCACCACCGCCATCATAACCACTATCATCACTACCCCTATCCCTACCACCACCACCACCCTGCTCACCATGGGCCGACGTGAGTGACTCCCCTGGACACGGTAATAACCAGTCAGCTGCGTGAGTCTCCAGGTCGTGGCGGCTGCGTCTTGAACGTGTACCTCAAGAAACAATAAATAATCCACTAATAAGCACCAGCACTAGCTAACTGCTCTGTAATAATTAACGATACAAGGTCTTGACGAGCCTCGACCAGCCGCACGCACTGTTGGTCTAATTGTTGCTTCTCTTCTCTGCTTGGTCGAACCGAAATCACCTCAGAGTGAAGTCGTAAATTGGCCAGTGCTGAAAAAATACCACGATAGGACGATTCTTTTTTTTTTTTTTTTTGAGGGGGTGAGGAAACAAACGAATCAGTCTTAACTAAATTAAACTTAATCTATTCTAACAATTTCAGGAGTAATTTAATATTAGGTCAGGATAGTTGGTCCATGTATATTTTAACATCGGCCACTGGGCATAGTACAACTCCCTCCCTTTCAGTTTGTTTACATTTGAGTCGTCGCTTTGGGGTGTTATAATCGCATGAGAGAAATTAGAGTTAAATATTAAAATGTATAATGAACGATGATAAAGGGAATTAGAATAAAAAAAAAAACAGGTGGCTGACGGAAATAGGAAATTAAGGCAATATAAAGTATAAAATCACAGATATAGAAAGAAAAAGAAGAAGAAACACGTGATGTAATGATTAAATGTTAATGAAAGAAATTGGGAGACGGGAGAAAAAGAGAGAAGGAATGAAGGAGTAAGAGGTATTTGATTTAGTGCTAATAATTGTGTTGGTTATGATGTGTGAGGGAGAGATAGGAGGAGTGGGTGGTGGTGATGGGTGAGAGAGAGAGAGAGAGAGAGAGAGAGAGAGAGAGAGAGAGAGAGAGAGAGAGAGAGAGAGAGAGAGAGAGAGAGAGAGAGTTATCAGTGGGTGTTGGTTATGGGTGAGAAAGAGAGAGACAATGTAAGATAATAATCACACTCTTAATATTAATAATACTGGACGACGGAATGTTTACAATTTACATGATAAAATTATCTTTCCTCCCTTACCCCTCTCCATCTCTCTCTCTCTCCCACTCCCCCCTCTCTCACTCCTCCCTCTCGCCTCTCCACTCCCCCTTTCTCCCTCTCTCCCTCAACACACAAAGAATACTAAATACGAACCCAAGTTTTTTAAGGCGGCAAATTGGCTCCCAAACTCTTACAAGCTGCTGCCTTGATCGAGCTTACAAAATCTGGCCATCGATAAGGGAAAGGTCGTTTCCCGTGAGAAAATTTTTAATTGAACATGGAAACGACTAGACTGGGGGGAGGTTTGAGGAGGACCACCATGACTGAGGGGCAGATGAGGACTTGTTGATGAGTCTAGTTAAAAAAAACATGTCTGTTTCAGCTTGATCGTCGGACACGTTGTCGGCTTAAAGGAGGTACTTGAAGGCATGAATTTGTGTTAACAGCTACATTCTGTATGAAAAAATATACATTTTTTTAATATTTTACGGGATTCTTTATAAGAAAGTCTTTTTAAAAATATTTTTGGGGGTTGAGAAAGTTTAGCTGCTGTGACTTAACGTAGTGATGAAGACGTCGACTTAACAGAATGATGAAGATGTATGATGACGCATTGTGATCAGTATCAACCTTGTAGTAATATTTATAAGCTTGTCTAACGCATTATCTAACGTGAATATTAATGAACCAAAGTGACGGAGAACTGGTCAGTGGCTACGTTAATCTCCTTCTTTTAGCAACAATGACCTTGACCTTTGACCTAGTGGCCCCAAAATCAAAAGGCACCTTCCCCTCCCTATAAATAAACTACCTATGCCACACCATGCTTATCATTGCCAGAGAATAGGAGTTAGATGCGCGTATTACACCTCCTGGTAAGATGCACCGCCACTCTCCAGTCTGTCTCGGAAATAACAATGGAAGACATGAGAGGCTAAAGGTGTCTCAGTAACTCATTCCCTATTTGGTCAAGTTCAAGATGTTTGAGCCCCATATTGTAGTTGTGATATTTATAGTAGTAGTAGTAGTAGTAGTAGTAGTAGTAGTAGTAGTAGTAGTAGTAGTAGTATTTAAGTATATCTCTGGTTCATATATGTTTTAAGTGTTCTTGACAGGAAGATAATATTTTTCGTATCATTAATTAACTATACCATCGTCACAATAGTAAACAAACCTCTCACAGTAGCACTCCTCCATTAAGAAACAAAACCTAAGTCTACAAACTATTTCAATGTAATGTTTATAGAACTTTACTATCAAGATAAAAATAATCCATTCGTGAGTGCTAGTTTCCCACGAAGCTTCGAACCTTTACTATTTCTGCTCTAATTTCGAAATCACAGTGAAGCAGTTTCGACTCTACTCACCCAGACAACGAAAACTCCCATTTGTTCTAAGAAAGGTCTCATATATCAACCTGTAAGTGGGGAGGCATGACCATCATGCTCAAAAGGCTCGGGTATAATGAGGACACTATCGGCAAGGTGATGATAAGACTCACCTGCCCAAGTTCGAAGTGTTCCGAGATAGGCAAACCACCTCTAACCTTCATTCACGTTAGATTGTGAATGGGTATTAAATCACCGTCATTGCGCCAACCTCGACTCCCCTCTGTGTAATGCAAGAATGCAATTACATAGCCCTGAACATATATATATATCATGTTGGCAGATAAATCAATGCGGTGTTGCCAAACGTCATCCATTGACAAAGTGAGTTACGGGGCTTGTATCTGGTGCAGTCCCAATTATGCAAATTCTCTCCACCAGTTTTAAGAGAGTAATAACAGTCTACTGACTGTGTTTTATCTCTCTCAAAATGACACATCTGTGTACTTCCCTAAAATCAAATTCACGATATAATCAACGTTGTCTTTGCCTACCAATAACCGTGATTTATGGAGACCAAGAGACAATCACCACATTTTGCCATATTTATCATCATTGCGGCTCAAACAACGACTGTGTCTCGCTTCTTTAGTTTTATTACCTGCGACCGGGATGAGAGGAGAGGACGAGGGTATTGTAATCGTTCCACGAGTGAGTGAGTGAGTCAATTTACAAACAGGGTGGATGACAGCATTAAGTCAGTGATAGAATTTTCTACATTGTTATGATAATGGTAGTAATTAGGACGAAGTATATGATGATAATAAGGGATAAATGATAGAGAATAATGAATGTAATGTTTAATATAGTATTTTTATCACCTTTTCTAAGAATTTAATAAAGATAAAGTTGGTTCCTGCACCGCATGTGTGTGTCTTACGTCAATGATAGTGAAGAAAATAATACTGAAAGCCACACAATATAAACAGGAGTTATGAACGTAATTGAACACATTACCTCAGGAAGATCAACAAATGGGTAATACTATTGTTTGGTGAGGATAATGAAGAATGGATAATGAAAAATCCAGAGCGGTACGATACAGATAAATTCTTATTCAGTATTTTATATTTTTAAAGGTAGAGCAAATTCCCAACTTTGGCTATTAAACGAAATACTTGAAAACTATTATGCAGCGTTATATTCTGATAAATTCTACGTCCGACGAAAATTGAACTTTACTTAATATCCAGCTCCAAACAATATCTTAACTAAGTCACAAAAAAGGTGCATAGTATTAGTTCTGATACAGTAAACCTCACCTGCCTCAGATAATCTTAGGCATCTTAACTAAATCTTATCCAGAAAAAAAAAGTAACGTTTAGTTTAGTTGAAATTATACGATGTCATATAATCTATCAAGTTAATTATAGTGTACAGTTACTACTAACAACTCTGTCTTATCACTAGTAAACAACCCTTTATTTTAGTGTCCATTAATATAATAAGCATTCCATCAAAGCTTTCTGTAGGTGATTTATGAGGTGTGTTGTACAGCTGTGAGGCCAAGCTGGAGGTGTGTTGTACAGCTGTGAGGCCAAGCTGGAGGTGTGTTGTACAGCTGTGAGGTCAAGCTGGAGGGAGAAAGTGAGGCGTGTAGTTATGAGGACTATCAGAGCCTCCTCATCTCCTCCTCCTGAGAGCTCCAGCCAAAATATCCTGGTGTAAGATCCTCCTTCACAACGTATTATGGACACCGTGTTAACGTCACCAACCCTGTGCATTAACTGGTGATTTATTTTACACATTGTGAAGATACCAGCTGACAGGTGGGACGCGCTAACAGCTGGGCCAGTCAGAGATGGATCTACGGCATAATTAAAGGTAGTAAAATATATGCATATTTATCATACTTAAGGAGGAGTGGGGATGATACCATTTCCAGGTTATCTGGGAAGTAATTGGCGACCTCAGGTAGAGTCTGGCGAGTTTACCTCTTGTGAAACTTCTTTTTTTGTCCTTTTGAGGTTCATGTTCAGCTGCAGGTTTACTTATAATGTTCAAAGAAATCTTAAAGAGATCGCGAATAGCGTCAATTATTGTGATTATTTTAAGACGGTTCAAAGGAAATTCTAAGAGTCTGGCGATATTTACGGGGCTTTACGAGCATAGATCCGGTAGTTTAATTTTACCGAGAACTACTGATTAGTTTCCCCAAAGGCGGTGTGTTGACGCATACCTGTCCGGAGTTTGGTGAAAAATACCTCAATAATCTCTACTTAACTCTATTCCATTAACATACATAAATAAACCTGTCATAATTATTTTGACTTGAATACCTTAATTTGTTTATTTACATCACATAAAGTTAGTAGTGTTTTAATGTTATACTATGAGTGTGTCAAGTGTCATGCTACTGACCATCACACACACACACACACACACACACACACACACACACACACACACACACGACTACTACACCTCCACCCTATTGTTTCATTCTACACTTTAGGGCCAGCCTCACTTACAAAACCCCTCAAGTGATCGTTTATAAGTGTCTCTGGACGCCTTGAGTAGACACGCGAGCTGTGACTTATACCTGTGACCCACGACTCAATATGTTGGCTTTCTCTTCATCGTCTTATCAAACGTGACCTATTTCTTCCTTTGTTACACCTGAGGTCAAGCTGTTGGTTTTTTATTCTTGAAAACCACGAGAGAAATATAGATGATATTGAAGCTTTTATTTACTGTAATAATGTATATGGTTCATCTTACTGAAACTAATGGATGTGTTCAATCTATTTGTATAATAATAATAATAGTATAAGTATTAGTAGTAGTAGTAGTAGTAGTAGTAGTACACATTCCCTTCAATCTCCACCCTCCACTTTTCTCCCTTCATCCACTCTCCACCCTCCCTCCACTCTCCACCCTCCCTCCACTCACCACCCTCCCTCCACTCTCCCTCCACCCTCCCTCCACTCTCCACCTTCCCTCCACTCTCCACCCTCCCTCCACTCTCCACCTTCCCTCCACTTTCCCTCCACTCTCCACCCTCCCTCCACTTTCCCTCTACTCTCCACCCTCCCTCTACCTTCCCTCCACTCTCCACCCTCCCTCCACTCATCATGACCACATTCTTTCCGTTTTAATCTCTCTTCTTCTCTATCTCTCTTTATCTCCGTAAAAACGAGACAAAGATGAAAGACTCAAATCTCTCAACTTCATTCTCGACATTTAACACAATCCATGGTCGCTGTTTTAACGTCGATCAGACCAATTCTTTGAGGACTCGTGAGTAGAAATTATATTCATTCCCATTCTATCGTGTATCTTATTTATATACGTTTCTATCTATATATCTATTATTCATTAGCTAATTTTTGGTAACATTACTATTAAAATAATTACTCGTTTTCTATGTTTGTTTTCTTCCTCGGTATCAAATAAATAAATAAATAAATGTAACTTTCCTAAATGATAAACAAACACACTAACAGAATGACATCGATAATGTAAATAATCATTAAATAATCAATAAATATTACCGATTAAGCGGAGTTTAATCATCACAATTTTCTTCCTTAACTGACCTGACTGATAAAGGTCTTTCTTCGATCGTGAGGGACATTTCTTTATATTTTTTCTTAAAGCTTCCAAAACCAATTCTTGTTCACCTTCACTCCTATAATGAGAAGGAAGGGGGGGGGGTTGATAGGGAAGGGGGTGGGGCGATGGGGAAGGGGGTGGGGCGATGGGGAAGGGGGTGGGGCGATGGGGAAGGGGTGGGGCGAAGGGGAAGGGGAGATGGGGAAGGGTGTGGGGCGATGGGGAAGGGAGTGGGACGATGGGGTGGGGCGATGGAGAAGGGGGTGGGGCAATGGAGAAGGGGGTGGGGCGATGGGGAAGGGGGGGGGGGTTGATAGGGAAGGGGGTGGGGCGATGGGGAAGGGGGGGTTGATAGGGAAGGGGGTGGGGCGATGGGGAAGGGGGTGGGGCGATGGTGAAGGGGGTGGGGCGATGGTGAAGGGGGTGGGGCGATGGGGAAGGGGGTGGAGCGATGGTGAAGGGGGTGGAGCGATGGGGAAGGGGGTGGGGCGATGGGGAAGGGGGTGGGGCGATGGGGAAGGGGGTGGGGCGATGGGGAAGGGGGTGGGGCGATGGGGAAGGGGGTGGGACGAGGGGGTGGGGCGATGGGGAAGGGGGTGGGGCGATGGGGAAGGGGGTGAGATTGTTTAAATACCTCCTCAAGACACCATTTAAATAAGATAGATTTTTAGAGTTGAATCTAATTTTACAAGTTTTTATTTACCCTATCCGTCTAGATGGCCTTAGCCCGCATACATGCACCTTTCCAACCCATATGGCTCCCATAAAACCTCTTATCCAACCCCTTTCGTACCCATATAACCTCAAATCAAACCTCTAGTCTCCATGAAACTTCCCCATCCAACCCCTAACCTCTATAATTAATCCCTGCCAAACCCTCTTACCCCCATGAAACCTCTCATCTAACTCCAATCCATCCCCCTGCCCCCCTAAATAACCCCTATCCATCCCTCTACCCACGTAAATAAGTCCTATCCAGCTCTCTGGCCCCGTAAATAACCCCTATCCATCCCCCTGCCCCCATAAATAACCCCTATCCATCCCTCTACACATAAATAACCCCTATCCATCTCTTTGGCCCCGTAAATAACCCCTATCCATCCCCTGTCCCCATAAATAAGCCCTATCCATCGTCCTGTCCCTACAAATAACCCCTATCTATCCCCCTGCCCCCATAAATAACCCCTATCCACCCCCCCTGCCCCCATAAATAACCCTTATCCATCGTCCTGTCCCCATATATACCTACTATCCATCCCTGTCCCCGTAAATAACCCCTATCCATCTCTCTGGCCCCATAAATAACCAATATCAATCCCTCTACCCCCGTAAATAACGCCTATCCATCCCCCTACCCCCATAAACAACCCCATCATCCAGACCTTCACCCTCCTAAGCTACTGTTATGGATGTAGGCGAGGCAATAGGTCAATCCCCTATTTATCTTCCACTTGACAAGATATAGCTGAGACTCTGAGACACACTAAGTTGAGATATCTCACGATGGAGGGGTAATAGAGTGTAAAGAGAGGCGTGAAGGGAGGAAGATGGTGGGAAGGAGAGATAGTCGATAAGGGAAGGACGTTGATAAGACAAGAAAGGGGAAGGATAAGTATAAAAAAAAGTATTAAGGAAAATGAAAGTGAGAGAGAAAGGGAAGAGACATTAGAAAAAAGTGGCCGAAAGTTAGAAAGAAACTATTTTTCATCTGTCGACCTGGCTATCCCTCCCTCTCTCTCACCCAGTATAAAAACTCACCTCATTCAATTACCACCGTGAAATACCTGACTTCACTCTTAATTAATCTGGTCCGGCTGATGGTCGGGGATAGGTACAGAGTCGACCAATCATGATCCATCTTGGGTGTGACGTTGGGAGGGTGGGAGGGACCAGGGGGGGTGTTGACAGGCGTATTAATGCGTTTGGTTTATTGTAATTTTCTCCCTACATATTTATCTCATTCTATTTAGATCTTCCTCCATCCTCGTGTCTCCGACTATGTCTATCTTTGTCAGTTTCTTTCAATTTATCTATCGATGTAAATACACAAATATAGACAGACTAACACACACACTTTTGAAGAATTCTTTTACCAAAGCCATTAACCAAAAATATAACACTGAACTCAGGGAAATTCAAAAATACTTTAACATCTTAAGTGACTCTCTTCCTTCCGACGAATTTCAAAGTCTGTTGTGATGAATTACCGACAACTCTACTTAAACTCTCTATTACTTCATTTAGGGGTGAGACCGTCAAGTGAACAGTGTACTTACTTCTTGTACTTATAGTCGCTGGTTCGATTCCCGAGTACTCCCACTACACCAAGCTGTGAATCTGGGTAAGGGAAGGCTGGCCACACTGATGCCTCCTAATGTATCAAAGGCTTAGGATACGCTGTGCTGAAATCCATCTTTGACGTATTTTATATAAACTAACATTCTTTAATCTACTTATTGAACTCTCCTCTACTCAGCTCAAGTTAATCTCCCACTACACTGTTTAGTTAACTTTACTTAACCCGAATTCTCTTTCACTCTATACTCTCAGCAGCTTTCGAGGTCATAATAATTAGAACACTGACCGAAGAACACCTAGAGGATACTAATTAACATACACCTGTAGTTATTAATCATCAGGTCTCGTTATGGTTCACCTGATTCATGCAATCATCGTCTTGGGCAACTTAATTGGTATATTTCTTCTTCCTCTTCGTCTTCTTGGTCTTTCTTTTCTCTTTCTTCTACTTCATCTTTATTTTAATTTCTTCTCTTTCTTGTTATCACACACGAACACACACACACACAGTTTCACCTGCCAACCGACTCATTAACGCTACAACAATACACCTGGGCGAGTGTCATAGTAACCTGGTCCAGTTAATCAATGTTCACCTGTGTTCTCGACGTCACGGTGGATTATTGACCAATGTCTTGCTCTCTTACCTGTCATTATCTCACCTTTGTTGCAGACCTTTAAACTCGTCTAAGGGGTTTTGTTTGTGGGGTATGAGTGACGATGCATGTTCACCTGTGGTTATATACGAGAGAGAGAGAGAGAGAGAGAGAGAGAGAGAGAGAGAGAGAGAGAGAGAGAGAGAGAGAGAGAGAGAGAGAGAGAGAGAGAGAGAGAGAGAGAGAGAGAGAGAGAGAGAGGTATGCCAATCTTATGTTCCTCACTTTGCATTTCCAATCTAGACGACGAAATTAGTAATAGTTCCTTCGTATAATTAACTGGGAATACAAGCTAACAAAATAGGGTATATAGATGACAGTAATTAACCAAGTTATGGTAATTGTTCCAGTAATCGCTTATAACTTGTATTGTTAGTTACTAATATTAAAGATAGGTGATAAAGGTCTTGGTGATAAAAGTCTTAATTCTTAACCTGGAACGATAATAGTTTATATTCTAGGGCAAAAAATAATTTATAGTTGATAATTACAATAAGAATAATGATTACTACTACTTCTACTACTATTACTACTACTACTACTACTACTACTACTAATAATAATACTACTACTACTAATAATAATAATAATAATATAAAACAAGAAGACAGAAAGATACATACGAACACTTAACGAACAATAAACCCACACGACTGCCTCCCCCCGCCAGGAAAACCTCCCTAAAATATACATTATTTCCAACTTACATCGTCAAGAAAGACAGACAACGTAACTCAATAGCAAAATAAACTGAAGCTCTCACCTCACTAGTACCCTTCCTTAAGAACGCGGGACCCAGTGTATCCGCGGAGACCCCCTGGGATGCTGTGACGTCATCGGTGTTGCCCTCCTGCTGAGAGTGAAAACTTTAATCATAATGCTTTTCACACCCACTTTTGTCTTCCTCTCCCACCAAGAATTATTGCCCTACATGTCTAGCTCCGGGGGAGGTGGAAGGAGGGAAGAGGGAGGGAATGGAGAAATGAGGGTAGGAGGGAATGTAGGAATGAGGGGAGGAGAGGGGATGCAGGAATGTGGAAAGAAGGGAGGAGGTGATAAGGGAAGGAGGGGGAGGGGAAGAGGGAAAGAGGGGGAGGGGGAGAATTGGTGATTGAGGAGCGAAGAGTTCCTTGGAGTAGAAGGAGAAAGAAAAGTGGGATAAAAGAAAGTCAATGGAGGAGGAAGAGGAGAAATAGAGGAAAGAAAGAGAAAGGCAGGACGGGGGGTTGAGGAGGAAATGGCTTAGGTAGGTTAGGAGAAGGAGGAAGAAGAGAAGAAAATAGAAGAGTAGAAGAAGCACGGAATCTATATCACCAAGTCACTCACTCACTGGCGGAGAAAAACATAATAAATAATTAAAAAATATCGCTTGAATATATCTAAATATAATCTAGTTAACATGACCTTAGAATAAACTAGTCTTGTGAATTCTTATGAAATATTAGTTCAACAACAGTAGGTTATATCCCAACCTAGCCTAACTAAAAAAAATCAAGTCATAAATTTGGAATATATAATGACCTGTCGATTCGGAATGATGATTGATAATTAATTGTCAAGTCAAGAGGGGGAACGCGAGACATCATTAACATAACATGCATAAGATTAAGATGTAATTAGTGAAGGACCACACCTTCATCCATCATTCACCAAGGCCAGGAAGTTTAGTGAGAATGAGTAATTATGATGTAAATTGGTCTTTAGGTGATAACTCAGGGCTAATTGGAATAAATTAGTGTTTATGGGAGTTGTAAGTATTTAGTACAGGTATACGGGATTAGCATATGGTGCATTGTCTTATGTAAGGAATGAAATCGTGACTAGAAGGGATTTGATATGTGAAAGGAAGGAAGGAAGGAAGGAAGGAAGGAGAAGAAAACAATAACTATGAATAATCAGCAAACCATCTTGATATACACAAACGATAACATCAACAGCCTCGATCGTGTTTACATATCTCAACTACCAATCAAAACAAACCATTAATCACGTATAACTATTCTTTAGCGATTGATCTAATTGGTGATATTATCGAACTGTGAGTAATAGCTTCTGGAAATATCACTTAAGAATACTTCCTACAGCTTATTCTGGTTGACTGTGAAACTATCTGATTACACATATACCTGTAATTATCAAGCTACTGGGGAACTAATGCGAGTGTACTTTTGGTTAGCCAGTGTAGTCAAGGAGAGTTTTTCCGGTCTTCCTGGGTTTATTCTTTAACATTTAGTACTACAGACTGTTAACTCATGGTGTAGTTATTGTTTTAGCGACAGTTTATATTTCTTAAAACAATAATAGCTCAGGTAAGTGGTCATAGGGCCGGGCTGCATCAAATAACATTATACTGCACTTTACTTCTAAATATGTATTCTGACTTTTTTCCAGCGAATAAACTTTTCCAAATGCGCATATCATTGTATAATTCAGTTTTTTTTTCTTCCCAGGTGACATCCTCAATTTCTTTTTGGTGTTTGTTCAGTGTTCCTCCCCCTGAACAATGTGTCCCAGTCATGCTCACTCTCTCTCTTTCTCACACCATCTTGCCCAATTTTTGTCAAATTATCTTATGCAATTTTTTCTTCTTCTACTTTTGACTTAGCTGTTGTTGTATTGAAGTATCGTAGATAACTGCAGTAGGTGTTCAGCGTTTCTTTATACAGTATACTTAACTACGATAGTTCTTTGTCCTGTGAGGCGTCTTTCCGTTAGTTTTGTGTCATCACTTATTGCCGTCATCCTCTGAGCATATTGAGACATTATGTATATTATATTGAGACATTATGTATATTATATTGAGACATTATGTATATTATATTGAGACATTATGTATACTATATTGAGACATTATGTATATTATAATGAGAAATTATGGTTATTATTTTGAGACATTATTTTTATTATATTGAGACATTATGGTTATTATATTGAGACATTATGGTTATTATATTGAGACATTATGTATACTATATTGAGACATTATGTATATTATATTGAGAAATGCATATTTGCTGTTTCATAAACATTTACTAATAAACAATATTACTTAATTTCTTCTCTAAACCCAAACTTACGTACAGTATATCAATTCCTAATAGTCTTTGCTTTTTTTTTGACAGAATTTAATGTCATTATGTCATCTTCAGCAACATGACCGACTGCTTTTTTTTTCAGAATAGTTCCCCTCCTGACAAGACGAAAGAAAAATACCTCTTTGCTTGCGTTGTTATAGTGCGTCATGAAGATAAAGACTCATCTACCCGTACCCTTGTAACCTGCTGTACCTCTGTAACCTGTCTGTACCTGTGAAACTTGTCTATACCACTGTAACTTCTCTGTACCCTTGTGACCCGATACACCCCTGTAACCAACCTGTACTTTGATCCACTCACTTAAGTCAACGCCTGAAGCAAAATATCTACCGTAATCATCTACAAGGTTTCACCACCATCTACCCTGACTCTCTCCCACACACCCCTCCTCCTACATAATTTTACAAATCATTAAATATAACCCGGTAAAAAAAATATCTTCCCCCCCCCCCCCAAGACACTGAGAATGACATGATAAAACCTTTCCTATGCATCAGCAGATCTCACCTGCACGGAAGTATTGCTAGTTATTCCTCACACCTGAAGCTTGAGGTCACGACAGGATCACATTATCAAGAACCTTCCCCCTTCCTCCTCCTTTCCTCATTTATATATATCCACAAAAACTCATAGTGAATACAGCATGACTTACTATATACACCGTGACGAAAGATGCCATTAAGAGTTGAGTGTCTGCCCTGTATCTGCCCTTTTAACAATCGTCCCCCCAAAAAATTTACCAAGGAGGAATTTTCTAGCCAGTATCTTCCTGGATGTATATATTACCACGCGTATTGTTATCTCACCTGAATGAAGGACTTTGCCGTCTATTTGAGAAGGAACTCTGGGAAAAGTGGTGACCTCAATGCAGGGTAGATAGTGATCTTTTGAGGGTGTGCTCTGTGGGGATCGTGACTACCAACCTCCTCCAACTACTTCTACTACACTATTGCTCCGCCTCGTGTGGTTGTTGTTGCTGTCTGTTGCTGCTACTGTTAATTGTTGTTATAGTTTACTGCTAAAGTCTTAACTGATGGTGCTACTTTACTTTAGAATTCCTGACAGAACATTCGTGTGTTGCTGTTGGTGTGTCAGTGGTAATTGTTCTATGAAAATGTATAGGTTGGATGGTTCATTGAGTCGATGTTTTACTGGATCGAAGGTTCATTGGTTCGAAGGTTTATTATTCGGAATATACAGCCGTAAATGTTAATATGAGCATAACTTTGATTTTTCCTCTTAATACTACTATTACTACGACTATTACTATAGTACTACTACTACTACTACTACTACTGTGGCCTCCAGCCTCCCTCAATAGCCACACCTTCGCCGCCATTTTATTACCTTAATATTAAATATCCTAATACATAAGAAGCTATCCTAGCTGTGTTGAGTTAGTTGAGCCGCAGATCTATGCAGCATTCAGTGACTGTAGCCTCATAGTCAATATCTGCAGCAGTTGTCGGCTACTACTACTACTACTACTACTACTGTTACCACCACAACAATAACATGTACTACTATTACTACTACTATTATCATTACTATTACAAACACTTCAACAACAACTGTTACTACTACTACCACTACAACAACAGCACAACAACCATACAAAACAGCAGCAGCAACAACAACAACAACAACTACCACCACCCTACGCGTGAAGACAGGCCCATCACCTGAAGTATACTGTATATAACACCTTAACCACACCTACCCCCTTACCTGTTTATCTTCTAATTAACTCTCTATCTCTCGGATCATCTCATATTATTTCCCCAATTCTCTTCTATATCTCTTACGATCTCTCATGTCTATCTCTCCACCTATATAATACCACATGATTATACATCCTCATCGTTACGTAGTTATAGGGCCTTGTGTCTTATCATTTCTATTGTCTCGAGTCGATTATGTCTCGAGTTTGTTGATTTTCTACACCGCAAAGACTTGGCTGGAGCGATTCGATATTGTTTTTATGGTGGTGTTCTTGGTGTTTATCTTAAGTGCTCTCTTACTCTTTAGTTCATTTATACTTTATCGTTATCTGAGGGTATCTTCTATTTTTCTTTATTTCTTTTACTTATTGGTGTGTGGTGGTGGTGTTGAATGTGTTGTGGTTGTTTTTGTGGCTGTGTAATAGGTTAAGGTAGTGTAGCGTGTTATTATTATTATTATTATTATTATTTCGTGGTGGTGGTGGTAGATATGCTGTAGTGTGATGATGATGTATGTATGTATGTCTACCCAGCAGTAATCGCAGTTATTGGGAACTTGGATATTAATCGATTTGCGGATCGTGTTCAGGGTAATGGTTAGCCAGTACAGTTGGCGAGTTGTCCGGTCTTCTCGGACTATTCCTTGACACTGGGTCATGCAACTCGTTAACTCAGGGTGTGGTTGTTATGTTGGCGACAGTTTCTATACACTTTAAACAAATTCACGCCTAAGTGGCCTTTGGGTCGGCCATCCACGTTACAGGAGGCGCAACCATTATGCATGTATGTATGTATGTATGTATGTATGTATCATCTCATCTATCTATCTATCTATCTCAAATCAACTCCCACATCCTGGTCCCCAAAAAGTTTTCTGACTCCCCACCACCACAACAGGGACATGGCAGCCGCTACTTCCGGTCATAAACAAACTCTGCTCCCGACACCTCTAGAGACATCACCCCCCCCCCCCCTCCCTGTCCACCCGCCCTTGTATGGTTCATTTTGAATATGTCATCTACTGGAACTAGAGTATTACGCCTTTTCTGTGTCTTTTGGTTGGTTGTCAAAGAGGACTCGATTTTGTAACTGAACCTGGGCCATAGGTCAAACATGTCTGTTTATAATCTGTTTTCAGATTATTTGGCCGAATTTTATTAAGCTACGTAGATAGGTGGTTAAAGGCCAAATAGGAGTTGACCTAATTAGAGAATATTTAGGTCAATGTCAGGTGTTAAGAGATGATATGCTTGACTGATCTTAATGAAACTCAAGAGATGAGCTGGTTGGTGGTCAAGGACAACCTGGTTTTAATTTCTGAGAATGTACAGTAGGTCACGTGTGAAGGTCAAAGTCGTGCCCCGGTTGGGAAGTTGTGTTTAATACTCGAACCTGAGTCATAATCTCACTTCACCTAACCTCACCTAAACTGTAAGATAACGTAACCTACTCTACGTATGAGCTACCCCAACCTAAGGTAACCTAATCTAATTTATCAGCAAGCTAATCTAACCTAAACTTCCATAACGTAACGTAACCTAACCTGTAAGCTAACGAACCTAACATACCTAAGAGCTAAGTAACCTAATCTAAACTAATCAACCTGTAAGCTAACGTAACCTAATGGAAACAAAGTGTAAGTTAACCTAACCTAACCTAACCTCTTATAATCTAACTTAACCTTACTAAATTTGCAGGTTTATAAAGGACATTTTGATTCGGATATTACGTTCCATTTCTATTTTTGGTTTGAGATACACATCGAATGACCATGGCTCAATAAACACACTGCTATGTTAGTACAGTGAGAGAGAGAGAGAGAGAGAGAGAGAGAGAGAGAGAGAGAGAGAGAGAGAGAGAGAGAGAGAGAGAGAGAGAGAGATAACTGGTGATAGGACTGAGGGGGAGGGGAGGAAAGGAGAGGAGGGGGAGGGGGAAGGGGGGGGAGACTCCATTACGTGGTCATGGTCCCGGTGTGCTCCAATAAAGCGCAAAAGGACCTTCACTAGATGGAGGCATTACAAGGGGTCGGTCGTGCTCCCCAAGCCATTAATGCCTGTTTCATCACGGCACCTACCATATGGCACATACCCCTCCCCCCCCCCTCCGTCTCCTTCTCATCCTTCTTTCCCTCCCCTCACCTCACCCGGCTCTAGGTGTGAGAGGAGAGGGTGGGAGATGATTTGAGAGACCTGTGGTGAAGTGTGAGGAGGTTGGAAGGTTGTGAAGTGGAGAAGTTGTTGGGTTGTGGTGGTGGGTTGTGGGATGCTGTGAGGTGGTGAGGGAAGTGAGAGGCTGACGATGGAGGGAGGGGTTGAATACAGATGGTGAGGGGGCTGTGGTGATGGTGAGGGGGTTGTGGTGATGGTGAGGGGGTTGTGGTGATGGTGAGGGGTTGTGGTGATGGTGATGGGCTGTGTTGGAGATGGTGAGGTGAGGTGAGGTACAGAGATATGTGTAGTCAGGGAGGAGTTGTGGGTGATGGTGTAGTGATTGTTGGAGTACCTGTGTCTGTCTTTCAGTCATTTAATATTTTGAGTCTCTCTCTCTCTCTCTCTCTCTCTCTCTCTCTCTCTCTCTCTCTCCAAACTATTTGGAAATTTCATAGTCGAATACTACATTCCTTCAAATACACACAGATAAACACACAACCACACAGAAGCACACGAAAACAAACAAACAAACAAAAACACACACACACACACACACACACACACACACACACACACACATGTAAAAAAAAAGAAATAAAACTGATTGAAGATTCAAGAGGTAATGACAGTCTTCTCCACCCCTCAGGTACCACCTACATCAGTTCTGATCCACCACCATCGACAAGGCCACAGCAACAGAGCCACACCAATTACGGTATCGCAATCCACAAATTGATAGAGGCGTGAATCGTCGTAACATTGCACGGAGGCTCAGTTGCTACGTGGGCCCTCATTGCAAACGAAATCGGAAGTTGCGGACTATATAATTTTGTGCAGTGATAGTGAAAGTCGACAGCGGAGGGGCAACAATAGCTTCGTTATTGGCAGCGGTTCGTAAAGCACGTTTGTCGGTGGCTGGTAGCAAGCATATATTACCTCGAAGGTTAACTATCATCCATGGTGGAGAGGAGGGAGGGAGGGGAGCGGTAGAAGGAAGGGAGAAAGAAGGAGTGTAGTAGGAAGGGAGGGAGGAAGGTAGGAAGTAGAAAGGAGGAAGAAAGGAGGAAGGAAGGAAGGAAGGGAGGAAGGAAGGAAGGTAGTAGGAAAAATTAGGGAGGAAGTGAGAGACGGGGAGGGAAGGAGGATGGGTTGGTAAGAGGATAAACCGTGTGTGTGGGTTTGTTTGTTTTAGCGGTTAAGCTTGAATGGACTAGACTGTTTGATTGAGATAACAACATAACGCGGCTGTTGTTAGTGTGAGCTGAGGTGATGTTGTGGTGGGGAGGAGTGATTCATTTCCTCGACTGGAGATTGAAGGTTGTGCTGACAGTCTGGTATTGCACGTACACACTTGACACGTACACACACACACACACACACACCTGATACTAGAATATATACCTGACGATACCACAACAACCTACATATATATATAAATGTGTAGGTACAGGAAGATACAGAAGCATTATTACAGTGACTTTATGTAGTTTGAATCCTGTTATTTTTCTCTTTCCTATCACTGTCCATCTGTTAATATATCTTATTATTCATTTGTTTATCTGTCTATTATATGTCTGTTTCCTTATCTTATTTCGGTAACTACCTTCACAACTACCAGGACAACCATCACCACTACCAACAACAACCACCATCCCTGCCACCACCACCAACCACTATCACCACCTACTACCACCGCCTTTCCGGTTGGTTGAAGGAAGTGAACAAATTAGCATTGCAATTAGAGGTAGTTCTTAATCTCTCTTTTATCACCTGGGGTTACAATCGAGCGGCTGTAATGAGGTAGAGGAAGTAGTAATGGGAAGCTGTAACCTCACCTGTGCATATCCCACCTGCTCGTTAAGGTAATTAAGTTTCTTACCTGTTCTCCCTAATATTTGCATTGCATGACACAAGATGGCATGAAGAGAGAGAGAGAGAGAGAGAGAGAGAGAGAGAGAGAGAGAGAGAGAGAGAGAGAGAGAGAGAGAGAGAGAGAGAGAGAGAGAGAGAGAGAGTGTGTGTGTTGTTACATGTGTTGAGTGAACGAGTAGCTGTGTTTATGATATAGCTTTAGGATTATACCACCACACCCACATCATTACAACGCCCACAACATTACAACGCCCACAACACCATATTCATAACATCACCACGTCCACACCACCACGCCCACACCACCACGCCCATAACAATCAACAATAAATACAAGTACGCTATTTAACCTCATTAACTTTATCAGAGAGATATTTACAAAGGACATTTCCTGAGTACAGATTACTATAACATGTTTCTAAAGGAAGGCTTTGGTTTAACTAACAAAATTAACCTATTATTATTGTTGTTGTTGTAGTTATTATTATTATTATTATTATTATTATTATTATTATTATTATTATTATTATTATTATTATTATTATTATCCAGTATAACACGTAAAGCTCAAATATATTCTCCCTGCATGGCGACTCACACATTCTCCCTGCATGGCGACTCACACATACTCCCTGGATGGCAACTTACACATCCTCCCTGGATGGCAACTTACACATCCTCCCTGCATGGCAACTTACACATCCTCCCTGCATGGCGGCTTACACATCCTCCCTGCATGGCAACTTACACATCCTCCCTGCATGGCGGCTTACACATTCTCCCTGCATGGCGACTTACACATTCTCCCTGCATGGCGACTACACACATTCTCCCTGCATGGCGACTACACACATTCTCCCTGCATGGCAACTTACACATTCTCCCTGCATAGCGACTACACACATTCTCCCTGCATGGCGACTACACACATTCTCCCTGCATGGCAACTTACACATTCTCCCTGCATAGCGACTACACACATTCTCCCTGCATGGCGACTTACACATTCTCCCTGCATGACGACTCACACATTCTCCCTGCATGGCAACTTACACATTCTCCCTGCATGGCGACTTACACATTCTCCCTGCATGACGACTCACTCATTCTCCCTGCATGGCAACTTACACATTCTCCCTGCATGACGACTCACACATTCTCCCTGTATGTAGACTCACAACTATGCATGGCGACTTACCAAGGAAATTAGATGAAAATTGCGGAAAAAGATCTTGTTGTATACAGAAAAGATATATTTCTTCTTAATAAATGTTTCTAAAAAATTTTGTCTTCTGAAAATATTTGTTGTGTTAAACAGTAAATTCCACTTTAAGGAAACAGCAAACTCAGTCACGACTTTGTAGGTGTAAGAGGGTGTAGGTGTAAGAGGGTGTAGGTGTATGAGGGTGTAGGTGTATGAGGGTGTAGGTGTATGAGGGTGTAGGTGTAAGAGGGTGTAGGTGTAAGAGAGTGTAGGTGTAAGAGGGGTAGATGTAAGAGGGTGTAGGTGGAAGAGGGTGTAGGTGTATGAGGGTGTAGGTGTAAGAGGGTGTAGATGTAAGAGGGTGTAGGTGTATGAGGGTGTAGGTGTATGAGGGTGTAGGTGTAACAGGGTGTAGGTGTAAGAGGGTGTAGGTGTAAGAGGGTGTAGGTGTAAGAGGGTGTAGGTGGAAGAGGGTGTAGGTGTATGAGGGTGTAGGTGTATGAGGGTGTAGGTGTATGAGGGTGTAGGTGTAAGAGGGTGTAGGTGTAAGAGGGTGTAGGTGTAAGAGGGTGTAGGTGTATGAAGGTGTAGGTGTATGAAGGTGTAGGTGTATGAGGGTGTAGGTGTATGAAGGTGTAGGTGTATGAGGGTGTAGGTGTATGAGGGTGTAGGTGTATGAGGGTGTAGATGTATTATGGTGTAGATGCTATGGGGTGAAGGTGTAACAGGGTGTAGGTGTATGAGGGTGTAGGTGTATGAAGGTGTAGGTGTATGAGGGTGTAGGTGTATGAGGGTGTAGGTGTATGAGGGTGTAGGTGTATAAGGGTGTAGGTATATGAGGATGTTGGTGTAAGGTGGGTGTAGGTATAAGTGGGTGTAGATGTAAGAGGGTGAAGGTGTAAGAGGGTGAAGGTGTAAGAGGGTGTAGGTGTATGAGGGTGTCGATGTAAGAGGGTGAAGGTGTAAGAGGGTGAAGGTGTAAGAGGGTATAGGTGTACATGTAACTTTTTTTCATGTGTAAATCAATATTGAATTACTTGAAGTAAACAATATACCTTGATTTCAGTGTGTGTGTGTGTGTGTGTGTGTGTGTGTGTGTGTGTGTGTGTGTTTGTGTGTGTGTGTGTGTGTGTCTGTGTGTGTGTATGTGTGTGTGTATGTGTTATTTCAGATATCTTTCTTTTTTCTTCAAAGCTTGACACCCGGGCGAGTTGAAGGCGGTCACGACTTGACCTCGTAGTCTGGAGTGAGGGCCGGGTCATGCCAGGTCACGGTTAATGTTTGTCATAACGTGGACCATCCGAGGTCAAAGTTGGGGGGAGGTACTGGCTTGGTGGTAGGAGGGGGGGGGGGTATAGGGGAGGGCAGGAAAGGTGCTGGAATGACCGGATACAGGGGGGGGGGGGGTGGGGGTGGGGATTAGAGGTCAGCGGGTGTAAAAACTCGTCAAAAGATAATGAATTAAATATATTGTAAAGGTGATGGAGAGATAGTTCGTCCAGTTCTTACGAGGAAGTCTATAGGCTGGGTAGGTATTATTGTAATCATCATCATCATTATTGTCATTATTATTACCCACTTATAACAAACTGAAACATTAAGTCTTGACTGAAATACTGTCATGGTTATAATAACTCGGGAATCAATAGCTAAAAGAATAATAAAAGTGATTTTTGTTTTGTTTTTTTACACACACTGATGAGAGGGACAGAGTGAAAGTAATGACCCAAAACATAAATAAAAGAAGCGATAGCTATTGTTATTATTTTCGTGTGTATTTTCCCATCAATAAATGACTTCTTCGTGTGTGTGTGTGTGTGTGTGTGTAAGGCAGTGTTCGCCCGAGTCTATGGATCTTCAACACACTGTTTCGAACACAATTTCTCACGTTCGCATACCACGTGTCGTTCTTCTTGTGTTTCGAGGCGTTTCATTCATTCTGAGTTCTTGATAGTTCGTCCTGATACGTTTCTTGATTTATCATAATGGTTTATTTTGGTTTAAAGGGATTTATTATTAATATATTATCCTTCAGCGTGGTTCATTTGTTCATTATGTTTCATTCATTTGCTCCTTCTCCCCCTTTCTTCATTAGCTCTTTCCATTTCTCTTCCTCCTCTTCATACCATCCTAATCCTGTTCCTCTTCCTTCATCCTCCTACTCTTCCTTCCTCCTGTTCCTTTTCTTCCACCCCCTCCCCTCTAGCTCCTCCTCCCTTCCTGTTTCTCCTTCTGCTTCTGCTCCTCCTTCTCCCCTTCCACCTATTCACCTCCTCCTTCTCCCCTTCCACCTATTCACCTCCTCCTTCGCCCCTTCCACCTATTCACCTCCTCCTTCTCCCCTTCCACCTATTCACCTCCTCCTTCTCCCCTTCCACCTATTCACCTCCTCCTTCTCCCCTTCCACCTATTCACCTCCTCCTTCTCCCCTTCCACCTATTCACCTCCTCCTTCTCACCTTCCACCTATTCACCTCCTCCTTCTCCCCTTCCACCTATTCACCTCCTCCTTCTCCCCTTCCACCTATTCACCTTCTCCTTCTCACCTTCCACCTATTCACCTCCTTCCTTTTCCTCCTCTTCACCCATTAGCCGCCACCCTTGACTTTGATAATCCGGATTATACCTCAACTCAAGTGGCCGACTCCCTGATAGCCATCCTCTCTTTCGCTCTGTCTGTCTCTCTCTCTCCCTGTCTGTCTGTCTGTCTTTCTCCCTGTTTGTCTGTCTGTATGTCTTTCCCTCTTTCACTTTGTCTGTCTCCCTTGTGTATCTATTCATCTATCTGTCTGCCTACCTGTCTGTCTGTCTCTGTCATCAACACACACACACACACACACACACACACACACCTTGGTTGTATGTATGGAAGACAAAACTAAAGGCCACAGGCTAGTAATCTGATCCACTTATCGATTAGGAAAACGCCTCACTGAAACCCGTACCGAGACGTAATAATCCTCTCCCATTAAAACACTCACACCACCTCACACCCCCAGCTATTACCACCACCACCGTCGTCGTCGCTCACACCAAAATATATATTCGTAAATCATAACTCAGACGATATAATCAATTTGGCGTGACTGTGAGATAGTTACGTTTCAGATTGGCACATTTGCTATATAGAGGCGATGTGACGAATTGCTCTCGCTCTCTCTCTCTCTCTCTCTTCTCTGTCTGGTTCTCCACACACACACAAGACGACAATCTGCTTTCCTTTCCTTTCTCCTGTTATTTTCTTTGATTTTCTTTTTACCTTCTGTCTTCCTTCATTTCTTTTCTCTTTTCTTCTTCCTTTTCTATCCATTTCTCTTTCTTTTTACTTCTTTCATTCCCCTTCCTTCTTCTCCAGCTTTGTCTCTTTCCATCCATCTTTCTATCTTCTTGCACCTTCTCTCTTCTTCAAATTTCAAGTTTTCCTTTCCTTCCCTCTTTTGTTTTCTCCTTCATTTCCATATCCATTTATCTTCGCCTTTCTTCCTATTCATTTTCTGAACGTCTTTTAAGGCCCTCTCCTTTTCTCTTTTAAATTCATTCCATTTCCCCCTTATTCTTTTTCGTCTCCTTCCCATTCTCCTTCAAGTTCCCTTCCTACTCCTCTTAACTTCCCCTTCCCCTTTTCCGATTTCTCCCCTACACCTCTTCTGTTTCTCTTCCTCTTCCTTTTATCATATATCTCGACGTCGTGTGTATGAGCTTGCCTGAAGTTGAACACCTGATATGGTCCCGAACCTCCTCCTACACTCGGGGAGGTTCTCAGGTACTCACTAAACTATCAACAGGTAAAAATCTTGTGTCCATTGCATATCCCCCTTACAGACAAGACCTTCCTAACCTCCTTAGTGTTTATCTTACCTTTCTTCATGTCTTTCTACTTTTCGTGGTTTAATTTCACTCACGTCTGACGCTGTTTGTAGTCAAGTAGTTTTATTTTTTAGTTGAATTGTTTTGTTTTTTTGCTTTCGTGGTTTAATTAAGTTCTTTTGGGTTTACTAATTTTCCTTATAATAAAGCTGCTTTCTATAATAATCCTATTTCATAATGTCTTTCATTTTATTATATCAAGTTACCTAGTCTTTATTAATCCTTTTCCTGATTATTCTGTTTTTTTTCCGCCACTTCCATCAACATCTCTAATCACCATTTAAAATATTTCATAAATCTTTTTCTTCTTTTATGTCCATCCCAAACACAGCTTAATTATAACCCTTGACGATAACAATTTTAACTTCGTCTTCACAGCTGATAAGAACTAACAACAGTACTCAAGTTAATTCTCATTATCAACCTGTCTACCTTCGACCTATTCCTCTGCATTAACCTCTACGTCAATGAGAATTATAAAAAAAAAATATCATACGTGGAAACTTGATACAACAAATAATATTTCCGGTGTTGAATTACTACATGAGCTAACACCTTCCTTAACACAATTGCCTATGTATTTAAATTATTTCTCTATTATTTTTTTCGCCATAGAGGAATGATGATACGACGCACAGGTATGGGGGAGTATTTTGAGAATAATTAGGGAGTAGGGCGTCATTACCTCACGACACAGAGGATAGATATAGTTTTATTTCATGATATACCAAGGGACTTGAGACAGCGGAAACGTTTGATTTTAGGACAAACTTGGGAACGTTTTATACTTGATATCATCGAGAAAGATAAGCAAACGTTGTACACTTCATAACACAGGAAATTTTGGTAACGTTGCACACTTCATAACATATCATAACGCAGGAAGGATTAAGTAACGTTGGCACTTCATAACACAGGAAATTTTGGTAACGTTGCACACTTTATAACACAAGAATAACTTGGTAACGTTGCACACTTCATACACTTCATAACCCAGGTGTGACAACTTACCTGTACCTGACCTCATCACTCACACCTCCACACTCACCTGACACATACGCCGCTTCTTCTAATAGCCTCCCTTTCACATCCACAATTGCCTTCCCGCCTCCACACCATACTTTTAATCAGCACCAACCATAACCACGTCCTGTTCCCTCCATTGTACACTTTACCCATTACATGATAACGAAATACATACTTAATTATTTTTCCCGACAATCCATCAACTACTGTACTTTTCTTCAGGTAGAGATATTTGAGTCAGTTAATCCCATACTTTTTACTCAAATTTTCTTTACTTAGTTTAACGTTATGAAGGTATTTCTATTAAATTTTAGAAAGTTGTTGTTTAATGTGTTTATAAGCTTCAACGATAAGAGTTTTTAAACATTTGCCATACTAAGATAGATTAAATATTTAGAGGTATTTTTAAGTGTATTTTCATAATGTTTCGTATCATTATATACCAAAGGAATAACTGAAGACCTTTGGGAAATAAACTAACAGTAGGGAGATGAGAGGTGAATTATTTCTTTAAAGCCGTAACTTCGCGTGTAGGGGACAATCATTTACTGTAACTCTCATAATATCGAAACTTGTCACAAATACGATAAAACGGTAAATAATGGTTGGCAGGATACTGTTTTTGGAACAATGTGTGTATGTCGAAAATGTTTATGCAAATTTACGTGTACCAAGTCCCCATAACACAAATATTTATAGGTTCACACACACACACACAGTACTACTGCTACTACTTTGCTGTCACTCGTAATCGAGTATGCCGATCATCCAACTATGATACAATGATATCAGTTAATAAGGCTGTCACCTTCTTTGGTGATCTCTGAGGTGACTCAAGAGGCCGATACGGGATCGACAAGGCCGTCCACACATGGTGCACATGTGGAGGGCTACCTTTAGTGCGGGAGTGGCGACTGCAGCAGCGTCTTTCCGACACTGGAGCTTGTCTGCCTTTGTAGGCAGTCGGGCGAACTCGAAATTATTGATACCTTCTCGGGTGATGCTCGTCCAGGCGTTACGGTGTGGTGTGATCGTCTCCCACGTAGAGGAATCGATTTGGGACTTTTCAAGTTTGTCTTAAGACTGTCCTTATACAATTTCCATTGTCTGCCAGCGTTATGTTTACCATTCATTAGGTGACTGTTAAGTAGCTGCTTTAGTAGTCTACTGTCGTCCATGCGGGTAACATGGCCAGTCCAGCGTAGATGTTCATGGATAATGGTAACCTCGTTGCTCCTACAGTTGGTGTTAGTGAGAATACTGGCATTTGTGATCTTGTCTTCCCAGCGAACCCAGATGATGGAACGTAGACTACATTGGTGACAGTTCTAAAGTTCCTTGAGGTGCCTCCTGTATGTTACCCATGTCTCGCTGCCATACAGCGGGGTGGGAAGGACCACTGCTCCAAATACGTGCAGTTTTGTAGATAATTTCAGCTCCCTACAGCTGAAGATACGGGTATGGAGTCTGCCAAAGACTTGAGATGCACAGCTGATCCGATGTTGAATCTCTTCATCGATGTCCGCGGTGGTGCACAGGTGGGAGCCGAGATACAGGAAGTGGGTAACATTAGAGAGAGTAATACTGTTAACCTGGATTGATGGTGGAGGTGTGTCTGAACCAAGGGCAGGCTAAAAGAGAAGCTGAGTCTTATGTGCATTCACCTCAAGGCCGAAGTGTGCATGCACATTTGCTAAGGTGTTCATGATCGTCTGTGAGCTAAATTGGCAATGACACGATTAACGAAGGCAGCCCAAAAAATGGAAAAGAGTTGGTGGCAGTACACATCCTTGTTTTACCCCCTTTAGATAGGGAAGAACTCAGACTGGGTGCCATTGTGTAGGACACTGCCGTTCATGTCATCGTGGAGTTCCCTCACAATAGTAATGAATTTTGGTGGGCAGCCAAATCGGCTGAGGGTCTGCCAGAGGGCTTCCCTGTTGACAGAATCGAAGGCCTCAGTTAGGTCAATGGAGGCCATGTACAAGTAACGACGGTGTTCTCTGCACTTTTCCGATATCTGGAGGGCAGCAAAGATCATGTCAGTGGTGCCACGTGATGGTCTGATGCCACATTGAGATTCTGGGAGGAAGTTTTCCGCCTCAGAAAGAGGTCTGTTTAGGAGGACTCGGGTGATAATTTTGCCAGCTACAGACAGCAGCGAGATCCCGCAGCAGTTGCCACAGTCTGATCAGACCCCCTTATTCGAATACATATTGACGATCGAGGCGTCTTTGAGATCTTGGGGAATTTCCTCCTTCTCCCATATATTTACCAGGAGTGAGTGGAGATGACTGGTAAGCAAAGGTCCTTTTTGGTTTTATTATTACAACTTAATTAAGATTAATTCGTATATGGTACAATCTTGTCTGTTTCACTGTTTCAGTTAAAGCGTCGTTTACTGTTTTATGGTGGCTAAATTATACTTTAAGTAGGTTAGGTTAGGTTAGGTTAGGTTAGGTCAGGTCAGGTTATATTTTGTATGAAGGTATTCATTTATGCGTATATATATGATCTACAGGATCGTTTATGGCCAGTCAAAATATTCCAAAGAAGATAAATACATAGAAGTTATCACTAATGGCCAATTATCCCTATTTAGTGTAACATACAGCATATGTTAGGTGGAGTTCCGTTTTAATTTTTCGTATTATTTAAGTCATTTGCTTACATTTAACTTACACGAAAAAAAAAAAAAAAAAAAAAAAATTTTGTTTAATAAACGTGCTTTTGACGACCTGTGGTGTAATGGTTAGTCAGCTTACCTCGTAAACGAGTGGACCCATGTTCGATTCCTGGGCAGTGTGAAATTATGGGCATTTTTTTTTCTTAACGCCATTTGCCTGTCTCCTCGGCAATAATTAGGAACCTGGATGTTCATCGATTTGCGGATCTTGTTCAAGAGTATTGTTTAGCCAGTACAGTTGGTGAGTTGTCCGGTTTTTCTGGGACTATTCCTTGACATTGGGTCAAGAAAATTAACAAATACAATAGACAGATAAAAAAAGAAGACACAAAGGAATAACATAAATGAAAGAAATGAGAAAGAGAGGGATTATAAAGAAAGATCAAGAGAAGACTTACAATAAGAAGACAGAGGAAGAAACTGAAAAAAAGAAAATAAGAAAAAACAAGAAAATAAGGAGACATCGAGACGAGAAAAACACTAACGATAACAAAAACAAAAGAAAGTTAACGAAGAATGTGTCATAACCTGCGTCAGTGAGGCCTCGTCTAAGAGTTCTCTGAGGGAGTAAGTCAGCCAGTTAAGATTAATGGTGCTAAAGCTGGTTGATGTATATGATAAAGAGAGAGAGAGAGAGAGAGAGAGAGAGAGAGAGAGAGAGAGAGAGAGAGAGAGAGAGAGAGAGAGAGAGAGAGAGAGAGAGAGAGAGAGAGAGAGAGAGAGAGAGAGAGAGAGCAGCAGCAGCAGCAGAAAAATAAGGAAGAAGAAAGAAGGTAAAAGAAGAAGAAAAAGAAGAAAGAAGATAAAAGAAAGAAAAAAAGGAATGAAGACGAAAGAAGAAAAACTCCTCTCAGGTGTTACTCAGCCAGGCAGGTAAACACCATATCCACATAACCCCTTCTGCCACCTTGCATAATTGCTCTTAAAAGCCCTTTACAGTTTACACGCTCTAAACACCTTATAATCCCTAGCTTTTACCACCTCCAGCGCCTACCTCCCTCCCCCACCCATCCCTCTTCTGCTCCTCCTAGCCCCCTCCCATCCCATCCCCCCCCACTCCATTTTCATCCCATCCCCTTTCATTCCCTCTTAACCCTCTTTCCATTCCCTTCTAGCCCCTCTTACTCCTGTTCCATTACCTCTTACCCCCTCTCCATCTCCCCCCAGTCCTTCCAACCCCTCTTCCATCTCCCTTCCAGCCCTTCCTACCCACTTTTCCATCCCCTTCTATCCCCCTTCCATTCTCTTCCGCCCCTTCTATTCCCATTTACATCTTCTCCAGCCCCCATTTCCATCCCTCTTCAGCCCCTCCTATCCTCTTTCAGCCCCTCCCACCCTCTTCAATCTCATCCCATTCCCCTTCTGCCCTCCCTTCCATTCCCATCCCACTTTTTCCTTCCCACTACCCTCCCCTACATACTCTCTCCTTCCCCTTCCATCACCCCCGTGCTAACACATCACCTTTCAATCCTTTCCATTTCCCTCCCTTTTCCATCCACCTATATCACTCCCTACTAACCCACCTTCCATTCCATCTCCTCATACTTCTCTCTCTACCTGTCTCTCACCCAAGCTATCTCTCTTGTCTCCTTTAATGAAATATACGGTTTATTCTCTCCTCGTTTCTCACATTCAATGCTTCCTGTGGCAACTCTGTACTCTAATGGCATTTTGTTATATTATATGGCAAAACTATCTATGTCACCTTGATTTGGAGATCAATTAAAAGAATAATAATTTGAAATAGAAGAGAAGGAAGAAAATTTATACTGGAATTGACGAAAAATAAGTAGTTGAATTAAGCAGTTACGGAAAACCTGAAATAATAAGGTTGAAAAATAAGAGAAAAATTTGATAGCTAATTGTAAATAAGGAACAAGAGATTTAAGCAAGTGGTTTAAAGGAAGACATTTAAAGACGGATTAAATAAAAAAAATAATTGATTCATGTAAATAAGAGAAGACTGAGAAGAAAAATAATTAATACCTCATTAGAATTAAGAAACTAGGTGTTAGAATTGCGGAATAAACAAGACAATCAACTTATATATTTAGGAGACTAGAGGTAAATATTAAAGTATGTGAATTAAACAAGAAAACAAGGGTAGAGGAGTAAAGGTGTGTGAGGGCTTTGGTTAGCAGAGGCCAAAAGTTAACACGTAGCCATCAGGAGGCGTTAGTCTTCATCACAGAAAACGGCACGACACCCGGAAAATAAGCACCCACCCCCAACAGTAAATAACTCCCTAACCTAAACAGTGAAGAAATCGGACATTCTACGATATATTTTCTATTCCGTGTAGTTTAATTTACTGTTATATTTTCCTGAATCACATCGATTGTCTACGAGTCTACTGCTTTATGTATTAATTGTAACCAAAATATTTATACGAAAATTAGAAAATAAATACCTACCCCCCAAAAAATAAATCCGTACCGTAAAATTGAAAGAATCAGACACCATTTCTGCGGCACGATTTATCAAACATGAATCTATTTCCTTATATATATTGATTCAATTACAAATATACACCTGACAGGTAAAAAGCCTTTGCTTATAGATACTAAAATAACATACATATATTCAACTAAAAAAGATAAATTGTATCTTTTTTCCATCCCATTTTTTTTTCGTTTGCATATTTCACCGGATTGTAATTTCATTGTTAAGTCGCTGGGGATTACATGCAAAGTTTATTATGTTAATGTGGCGTTGGTTCGTTCAGATAACCATATAAGACGTGGTGGAGGGAGGGTAAGTGTACTGTCTTGAGGTCAGCCACAAGATTTTAATTTCTGGTTTTATTGTCTGCCATTTGCCTCCTGAATTTTAATAGTTAAGAGGTAGATATACATATTATACATTATTATACTTTATCATCGTTAAGTACATATTCATATTATGTGTGAATGTATGAAATCTTTTTAGTTCTTAAGTATACATATTATATATTTAAATTTTATTATATACATTGAGTACATTATGTAATATATGTATTGTCTTAATAGTTCCTCTTCCCTCCCCTCTATTCTACCCCAACATCTGCTCTTTCCTTTCTTTCTCTCTCGTTGCCTCCCTTCCTTTTTTTACTCCAATGCATACTCATCCCCTTTCCTTCCCTTCTCCTCCCCTCTCTCCCTCTCATCCCCTCACTCCTCTCCTCCCTCTCATCCCCTTCCAACCTTCCCTCTCTACTCTCCTTCCACCACCTACCACTCACTCCCTCCCTCCCTCCTCTCCCACAAGTGTGCTTCACATTGTATAAAGGTACAGTTTATGAACCACATTTTCAGCAACATGTTAGTAGACACCCCCGTCGCTTTGTTTTGGGCGGCGGTTCCCTTAAGAGCTCACCCCTGGATAGAATAGTCCGCGAAGACAATGTAATTGAAAAAGTGATTGATGCCTCCCCCCCCCCCCCCTGAGCCGACCGCAGTTTGGAAAATCAATCCGTACTTCTCTATACACGCGAGACGAAAAACTACCAGGCTTCATATCCCTCCCTTGTTTCCTTACCGACCAGCATCCACCAACACGTCTCTTTCGCCCTAAAACTCATCTTCGTCTGGTTAATGAGATCCTAGGCGAGAAAAGATCGAAAATGAACCGAAGCTTTGAGGACTTCGACGGCCCAGGCTCACCCAACGGCTCCCTCCCTCCCTCCTTCCTCACGACAAAATATGATCAATCAGATCTCGTTTTCTATCGTCTGGTTGGCGGAGGAAGGGGAGGTAGGAGGAACGGGAGGGGGGGGGGGGGCGGTGGGGATGAAAAAGGAGGAGGAGAGGTGAAAAGGAGGTGGAGCCGAGAGGTAAGGAGAATGAGGAGGAACTGAGGTGTTTGGAAAAAAAATCAGATCTTATCATACATGCACAGCGTACAAGTGGTGGTGATGGTGGTTGTTCGGGTGGTGGGGGTGTGGCCGTACTTGTGGTCCAGGGTATGGCTGTTCGTTCACAAACCAGCGACCTTCACTACTGTTAAGAATCAATTTAGGATCCGTGGCTTCCCTGTTGATCATCTCTACCTGATAATATGATCTTTATAAACAAAAAAATATAAATTCATGGTTTTTGAGACACCTTCATCTTCTGTTTGTATGACTTTGTGTATGAATATTTCTCTAAATTAACTAATAATTGGAAATTATCTGATGAAACACAACAAAACAAATGGAAAATAAATCCCCAAATGAGTAATAACAATAATTATCAAAATACTCTCATAATATGTATAAATATATATGAATAAATGTGTAAATATATAATGTAAATAGTAAATCATTGTTTGTGTTTTCAGGGAACGTCTTTGTTAATAGAAATATGTAAAGCTCAATCTTCCTCAGAGATGATGACGAATGGAGCCGGGAGGAATGGCTATATTTTCTTGACGTCACTATTGTATGATATATGAGGTGAAGTAACATGTTAATACAACGACTGATTTTGACGGTGAAGCTCCCCAGGTAAGATAATGGAACACACACACACACACACACACACACACACACACACACACACACACACACACACACACACACACACACACACACACCACTATCAAACAAGGAACCATATCTGTCAGCGAAAATGTAAGATACTGAGACAAAAGAGAGAGAGAGAGAGAGAGAGAGAGAGAGAGAGAGAGAGAGAGAGAGAGAGAGAGAGAGAGAGAGAGATGATCAAGCTTACCCTGGTAGCCTTTTTGAAATATTATTCTCGGGTTTTCCCTCGGGAGTTTTATGATAAGATGGAGGTGAGTGTGTTGAAGGGAGGGAGGGAGGGAGGGAGGGAAGATAGGAGGGATGACGAGAGTGACGTTAGATTAACAAGGGAGGGAAGGAGGGAGGGAGGGAGGGAGGGAGGGAGGGAGAGTTAGGCGGGAAGGAGGGAAATGTGTGAAAGAAATAATGTTTTAAAGAAAGAGAGAATTAAACTCAACATAGAGCCCCCATCACCCTCTTCCTTCATCTTAATAATTAAACATTATTTCTCATCAAGTAACTCAAGAAGTCATTACCTGCGTGACTGTGTAGACTGTTAACAGAGGCTGGGAAGAGGAGGAAGAGGAGGACACATGAAGAGTGGCCATGGAAGAAACACCTAAGACAGTATACTCCTAGTTTTAAGAGTCGCTGAAATAATACTGAAGATAATAGCTGTCCCCTTTAAAAAAAAAAAATCGAATATAAACAAAGCAACGAGAGAGGTCTTGAATGTAAAGATGAAAGAGAAATTTATGATAGGAGATAAAAAATAAAAATTAAAACGTGATTAATGACTCACAAGCGAAGGATAAAGATAATATGTTTTATGAGAGGAGGAAATGTCAATCATGGGAGATGGGTCTTAGGTACTTCCTTATATTAAGGCCGATCCAAGGAGAGGCTGGTGACTGTTTGATCACGACCTAGGCACTACTCTTACAGGTGATGACCTTCTCTACACGGACACTCTCACCTTCGATTACAATGACTTTTTTTTCTGCTTAAAGGAAACGATTATCTAGGTATCTTTCACACACACACACACACACACACACACACACACACACACACACACACACACACACACACACACACACACGATTATTATACACCTTCACTTTCTCCTAAATGGAATAACTGACATATTTCCTAAAGATTTAAAAACAAAGGCTGACTCTAAACTGATCATTTTGCTACAGCAATATCTTTCTCAGATCTTCAATGTCTCACCACCAGCGCTAAAATTACTCATTTTGGGGGTTTCTCAGCATAACAGAGGACGCTCAGAACACTCACTGCACTCTCACCATTTCACAATCCTCACTGGGGTGTCTCTCAGCATCATAGTGCCTGTGTCATCTCTCCATCTCCTCGTTGCTGATTTCTGAACTCCGCCTTTCTCTCACAAGACCACCATCACCACCCACTACCACCAATACCCACCGCCACCCACTACTGCTCACCATCACGACCACCACTACTCACCAGCCCTACCAATACCAACACCAACCACCACCATCACCAGCGTTTGTTTACAGTACCATGGCCGTGTGTGAACCAACTGACAGCCAACACCACACACCCTGATATATGATGCTTCTTCTCTCACCAATACAACCTCTAAAAAAAAAAAGAACTCTGAATCACTGATATTACGCAAAGTTTACTGCTGATAAGATGTGAATGAAGAAATGAATGAATGAATGAATGAATAAATGAATGAATGAATGATGGGAATGACCTTTAGTTCAACAGGCAATTAATTATATGTTCGTCCTCAGAGATAAGGTCCTGACATGTTATTACGGGACTTAAGACCATCAGGATGTACTCTTACCAACGTTAGTGATACTCCCAGGAAAACAAAGTAAGAAAACACTTGTATTTGTTTATGTTAGACTACTGTAGGGTGGTCAGTTAGAAACCTAAATCATTTTTCGTGAATAAATCTGATCATCCATACGTATATCATATATCAAAGAATAAATTACATGATTATATTAATAAAAAAAAACAATTATAGGATCCTATACGTAATGGAAGTATCTATCTCTCTCTTTCTCTCTCTCTCTCTCTCTCTCTCTCTCTCTCTCTCTCTCTCTCTCTCATCGTGACTCTCAGAATACTTTATTGCGATTATCTAAGTTTGTCAAAGAATTATACACACACACACACACACACACACACACACACACACACACACACACACACACACACACACACTAACAAAATTACCAGGTTGGGTTAACTAACAAAACACCAGAATCTACAGCATATCAACATTACAAATTAATAACTAATTCACCCCTAAACCACCAATTAATCATTCAAGCCGAACAAAACTAAACCACAAAGCAAAACAAAACCCAAAATTAAACCCACATTATCTAATCGGAATCCAACGTTAATCGGAGAATAATAACCGATATTTAGTAAACGAGAAGAATGTAAATACTGATAATTAAAGAGAAAATGACAATAATCGATTCATGATAAACGAGATAAAAGGAAAGGATGTAATGATGGTAGGGAGTGAGAAGGTGGTTAAGAGTGAGGCCACATACCTCTCTGTTGTCTTATAGTGTGGGTGTTCTTCTCTACAGCTGGTGTGTGTGTGTCTGTGTCTGTGTGTGTGTGTGTGTGTGTGTGTGTGTGTGTGTCTGTGTGTGTGTGTCCGTGTGTGTGTGTGTGTGTGTGTGTGTGTGTGTGTTTAAGGAGGATAACTATCAAGTGAATAACACACACTGATGAAGAAGAAGAAGAAGATACATTAAAATAAGAAGACGGAAAAATAAGAAAAAGAAGAGGACTAACACAAAAGATCGCGATTATAATTTACAAAAATATGATTAATTAGAGGAATAATACAATAATCCTCGTAATTAATGACATATATATATTTTTATTATGCACAAATGTATTTTATTTATTTTGTTCTACGTTATTGATTATTATTTATTTATTTTTTTTTTTAGTTTCTTGGATTTGGTGTTTTGGTTCTGTTGGTTTGTGAATGGTTAAGGAGGAGGGATAAGAAGAAAGGGAAGATTAGGGTGAGAATGAGAGAGAAAGGAAAGGAAAGGAAGAGAAAGAGAGAAAATGGGAAGAGGGTTGGTTAAGAGTGACGGAGACGGGAAGGTGATGTGAGGGAAAGAAGAATTGGGGAAATATAAAAAGACACATATGAGACAAGTGAGAAAATATAGAACCATAAAAGTAAGAAAGACAAGAAGGAATAAAAGGACATTATTATACCACCTAAGACGATCCTTCCTCTCTCTCCCGCACTGTACTTGACCAATAAATTCTACTCTCGACACACACTAAATCACTCTCATTTTTTTCTGTTGCACCACCTACAAGAGCTTTAAATCTCACCAACACTCTGCCTGCTTCCTTATCTTCCCCTTCAGCGCCATCAGGAGCACGACTTCCCTGTCAAGAACCATCCTGGTGGTGGGAGGAGGCGAGTAAGCGAGGAGGGGGGGTGGGGTAGGCAAGAGGTGTCGAGATCTACAGATCGGGTCGGTGTTGCTGATCTTTCCACTGGAGGAAGACAAAGAACGTAGCGGCCATGATCATTCCTCCGACGGTTCGCAGAAAGAGAAAGACAAATAATCGGTCTCGTTGGTGACTCCCGACGAACACGAGATAGAGAGCGAGAAACAACACAACAAGCAAGAGGTGATTTTTATAGGATTGGTGGCGTGGTTTGAGGGTGTTGGAGATGCCTCGTTAGGGTGAGGATCTAGATGGATAGGGATGGAAAGGTGTAACTGTTCAGGTGAGGAAGATAATGGGCTTGATACCTGATAG
Organism: Homarus gammarus; assembly: GCA_958450375.1. Classification (NCBI taxonomy): domain Eukaryota; kingdom Metazoa; phylum Arthropoda; class Malacostraca; order Decapoda; family Nephropidae; genus Homarus; species Homarus gammarus. The sequence continues at coordinate 623,568 of CAUDMG010000224.1, forward strand.
TGCCGTGTGTGAGGGAGGTGTTGTGACTCAGTAGGTCAGTGAAGGCGTGGGAAACGTCTGCTTTTTTTTTCAGCCCCAACGTCAGATTCAGTGAACTTGGATCAACTCTGTGAAGAAAATTAGACACTTAAAATTTAACCTAGAATATTTTGTTTATACATTTTCTGGATGTTGTAATGGCACTGATCACGAACAGGTTTTTATAAGAAACCTATTTGGAGATTTCGGATGAGTCATTAATGTGTATATTTAACGGGATGGTTAAAGATGAAAGACAGACACTCACACAAAAGCATTTTGACTGACAAACAGGTATTAGAGAAACTATGAGAGAGAAAGAGAGAATCTGACAAGCTGTGAGAGATGTGTGTGAGGAATACGTACCCAACAGCCGGGTCAGAAGTATGGGCGTGAGGCGTTCCCTGGGAATGTTGGCCTCTGTGAAGGAAGAATACCCTCCATTGTGTATGACGTGAGGCCCTCCTAGACACACACCACCACCACCCGGATACCCAAAAGCTTCGTACAATTAAATTTCCATCTCGCCATAGATGTGAGGATTTATCTAAAAGGCTCAATTAAGTTACGGCACGAAGACGGTAGCCAATGTCTTCAAGATTACAGTGAGAGTCTTTGATTACTAGATACGTCCTGATATTCCTTGTTAGAGGTGAAGGAGTGTAGGAGTCTGACACTGAGCTTCTTGTTGCAGCTGTGGGAAGATCCTGCTTAGTGCTGCCAGATCCTTCTGTTGCGTCTGGGGCGAACACCTTGAGGCTGTGTGTGTGTGTGTGTGTGTGTGTGTGTGTGTGTGTGTGTGTGTGTGTGTGTGTGTGTGTGTGTGTGTGTGTGTGTGTGTGTGTGTGTGCGTGCGTGCGTGTGCGTGAAGTAATAATATATCCTCGGACATGCGGACTATATAGGGCAGACTCTTGTCAGCTTATGTGAAAATCGTGCATTTTTCTCTTAAGACAGACTCAGAGTTAGTAATTATGGTGGTCATAAAGTGTACTAAAACGTCTAAAGTAAAAACATGAATTATAAGTGACTCACCAAACTGGGATTTGGATTTTTTTTTATCACCAGTAAGACTTCCCACGTCAGGGAAGTCCGCAAACCTGGATTTTTACAGTCTCTTCATTTACCTGTATTTAAGTTTATGCATTTCTATCGTTTCCTTTTGTGGTTATTATTATTTATTTACATCCTTCCTGGTAACAACATAAACCAAGAGAGGACTGTGTGTCGTCTCCATAACACCACAGCTGCTATAGCGACTCTCACCACCACCAAACACTCAAGAAAGACCTCTTAACAGCACGACGGGTCTACTGTACCGCCCCACCACCGCCTGGACTCCACCTGCAGGATAATAGCGACATCCTCCGTACACCTCGTTCTTTGGGGCCGCAAGCCACAGGACTCCCGTAGTAGCAGACGTAGGTGCGTGTTGTAATCCAAGAAGCGATGGTTATCAGCCTCCCCGTATAATGCGACACACAAATTCCTATGATGGTTGGGCTCCTCTTATGAGACCAGCCGGAAACTCTCTCCCACACACGCCCACTCAGGTTCTCCTCCTCCTACCTCCAGTCATAAACAAACCGACATTCTTTTGTCGAGTACCTCCAGAGTTCATCCTTTCCATGGCAGGAGAATTTTCGAACCAAACTCTGGGAGGCATCACAAAAGACTCCGGTGAACACACAGACTCATACTAATTATAGGTTCTCCTTAAGGCAGGAACAAGCGGCTACCATCCCTTGATTAGAAATGAACCTCCTCTCACCTACAAGAGTTCCTGGTCAGTATGATCCCCGCCCGGAGGATAGTAATAGAATCTTTGCATAATTACATCTAACAAATCTTGATGTTTCCTTGTTTCTGTCTGGTTGTGAAGTCATGGTGAAGACATAAACACACACAAACACCCATACAAAGAAAGCCGCGCCAGAACAGAATAACACAAACACATGACAATTACGTATAATAAATCTTGGAGTTTTCTTGTTGTGTTTGGCCTTGAGGTCACCGTGAAGGCCCAGACACACACACACACGCCCATACAAAGAGCTATACAAAGTTTTCTGGCAGCGCTTGAGGAACGAGACGGCTCCTCCCCGCCCATTAGTTTCCTCAGAGTTGCTTTAAAAAAAAATAATCGTCGGTGGTCTTAAGAACGCCCTTCGTTCCCTCTGAAACCGTCGACGTAGTTAACATATTTGTCTCAAGTTTTCATTTTCTTGAAATTCTTGTCTCTGATAAACTGTCTCCGTATATAGTAAATAGTTTAATTTATTTGATAAAAAGGAGAATATCGCTATATTTATAAAGTGAATATAAAAATGAATGTCTATCCTTTCTCTTCTTTTCTACCTCTTTCCCTTCCTTCCTCCTCTTACACTCTCTCCTTCTCCCAGTCACTACAGAAGGGGATGGTGGTGGTGGTGGTGGTGGTGGTGTGGGGGGGGGGGGGGCTCTCGTTACATCTAAGCCTCAGAGATCTACCCTGTAACTGATACTTAATGCTCTAGTTCGAGAGCCCAGGTCGACCTGACTCTACGACGGGGGGTAGAGTTCCCTCACATCCCTGGCTCAGAGAACTGCCCCTTTAAAGGACCTTAAATGGTTATACATCGCCTACTTTACTATCGTCCAGCACGCACCTGAGGCTACCTGCTTAATTAGAAGGAACAGAGGGTGAAGGAGAGCGTTTATGAGGCGAGCTGAGCAACTTAGAGTTGGTATTTCAGTATTTTGCGCGCACACACACACGCACACAAATACACACACACACACACACAGTACTTACTCTGGATCATCTGAGCATTAGCCCCCAGTTTATTTCACCTAAATATTAACCACCATAACGCTAGCCTAACATAACCAAACTTAAACTAACGTAACCAAGTAAAATCTAATCTAAGCTAACTTTAACCTAACCTAACCCCGTCCACAATTGAGTTAGGGTGACTTAGGTAATCTGGTGGGTCAATTTTTATATGATGTGTGGTTTTAGTATCCTCTTACACTACTGATGATCTGTTCTCGTTATATCCACATCAGTTTACTGCCACAAGCACTGTAATGAATGTCTAGTCTCTTAAATTTTGAAATATCTTGCCTTTTTTTCTTTTATTAATTTATTATTCGTACAGATAACGAGTAGCATTCATTTACACTACGGCACACTGAGAGCTGCCTGCCAAGGAACACCCGGTGCTTCAGCAGACGAATATATGCTCAATTAAACACACAAAGTATTCAGTGTTCCTTGATATGTTCCATGGGCTGAGTTATAAGTATACTGGAACACACTTAATGTACTCTGGAGATCACACTATGTATCACAGAACTCACGGAACAAAGAGAGCTCAAATACGTAGCTAGAAGGCATATTAAATAAGTTCTACGTAGCAGACGGAACATCACTCCCTCACCCTGACAGCTGATGTGCTATAGTGTTGAGATGCACATTAATTAAACACGTTCATCATGATGGCCGTGTGATTACCTCCTCTAGGATGACCATTTAGCAACCTACTCCCATTATGGCTTTATAACACGGACATATAGACATCCATTCCATGAGAGCCATTGAGACATTAACTTGATTAAATAACCTAATAAGCACATATCCCCCATAATGGCAGCCAAACTTCTCCCTCATAAAGACTCTTTAATACTCTCTTAATGACTCTTTTAAATACTCCTCATAATAACCCTAAAATACAGTACCTTAATAATGGCCTCATAAGCACTCACCCCAAAAGCCCTTTAATTACCTCCCTTAATACAGTCTTAAAACGTTTACCTTAAAAATGGTCTTATAAGCACCCCGCAAAAATTCCTTTAAACACCTGCCCACCCCTCACCATTAAGGCCATTTAGACACCTGCTCCATTAAGGTGACCGAGACCAAAGTAACAAGACAGGAGGAGCTCAATTAACCCATCAGCTTGAGTGTTTTACTAGATAATAACACTGGAAATACGCCCACGTCAGCACGATCTCGATTGGGGGTCTACCAGGAGGCTGTGTGTGTGTGTGTATGTGTGTATGTGTGTGTGTGTGTGTGTGTGTGTGTGTGTGTGTGTGTGTGTGTGTGTGTGTGTGAGAGAGAGAACGAGAGTAGTTATGGTGGTGATTATGGTGGTGATTATGGTGGATGTAGTGGTTATGAGTATAGTAGTAGTAATACCTGTAGCAGTAATAGCAGCCACCGAGTGAGGTAATCTTAATAGCTCACCTGAGACAGAGCCATCATGCCCTCCCTCAGGTAGCTCTCCTAGCATAAGTAAGCCAGGGGGGGGGGGGTAATGAGCTGAATGAGTAATTATCCATACAGGTAGTTATTAAGGTGGTGGCGGGGTTGTAATTAGAGAGGGTTAGGTATCAGAGGGGAGGGCGGTCTGAGGTGAAGAGCCATAAGTAAGTAGGTGGGCAGGTGAAGGAAGAGCCAATTAGAATTCTTTATGCAAATTTAAAACATCTTATTAATTGTACAGTACTCCTTCAGTTTCATTTACAACGTGGAGTGAAGATAGATATAGATAGATAGATAGATAGATAGATAGATAGAATTAGTAATTAATATCACTATATACTTATTTACACAGGTATATTTATCCTCAAACTATATAATTGTAAAACAAATTAAATCTATCTAATCTATCTTTGTATGTCTGTGCTTCTTCTCTCTCTCTCTCTCTCTCTCTCTCTCTGCTTTATGTCACATCTTTTTCTCTTTCACCTCAGCTCATCATCCCGCAGTGTACGAGATCCGTAACGCCCTCAAGACACGACACTCCCACCCATCCCTCCTTTTCCAGACGAGGTAAGTGGTTTCCTTCCAAGCCTGCCGGGTCGCTTGGTGTGTGTGTGGGGAGAGGTTAAGATTCTCCTTCAAGCTTGTATAGGGAGGTGGAGAAGGAGGTGGAAGAAGAGGAGTTAAGGAAGGAAGGAACGAACGAACGAAAGAAGGGGGGGGGGGAGAGAAAGAGAGAGAGAGTTATTCTTCCCATAATAATGTACTCCTAAATAATCTTCATTCTGGACATCACACCAACAGAAATTTCACATTATCTGAGTTTTCCTCTTAATTATCCTCTTCATTCACTGGTATGATGCTTTAGTGGTATTCCTCTTACACTCTCACTCTTCCATAATCTTACATAATTCATAGTTTTGTTTTGCTTTCCATTTTTTTCATATTAAGTAATTTTTTTTTTTTTTTTAGTTCGTTATATTGAAATTTATGTTGTTGTTGTTTTGGTGTGTTAAGTGGCAATAACTCTCTCTCTCTCTCTCTCTCTCTCTCTCTCTCTCTCTCTCTCTCTCTCTCTCTCTCTCTCCTCACTTCTCTTCCCATTCTCTCATCCTTTTCTCCTATTTTCTCTTCCTCACACCTCTCCTTTGTCTTTATATTCACCTTTTTTTTCTTTTTCTCTTCCGCCTTTCTTTCCACTTACTCTCTCCACTCCTCCTCCTACTCTTTCATTTCCCTCTTTTATCTCTCCTAATTCTCCTCATCTCTCTCCTCGCTCATATTCTTCTCCTCCACCTCATCTTATTTTCCTTCTTCATCTTCCTCTTCCTATTTATCTTACTCCTCCCTTATCTCTTCCTCCTTTTGCACCACTTATCTCCTCATCCTTCATCTCTTATCTCTTCCTCATTCTCCTCCTATTCCTTCTTCATCTCATCCTCCCCCTTCATCTCTTCCTCCTCCTCCTCCTTCTTCATCTCATCTTCCTCCTTCTCCTTCATATCATCTTCCCACTCCTCCTTCATCTCCTCCTCCTCCTCCTCCTACCACCAATCACTCTGTCATCATACTTTCAATATTTATCCGCCGTTTTCGTCTATTAATTGCCTCTTTCCTTCGTATATTTTTATCAGATTTTCCTTCGTTACTTCACCGGCTCTCATTATTTGTATTATATATTTTTCAACTAATTTATTTTTGCTGCTGCTGCTCTCTCTCTCTCTCTCTCTCTCTCTCTCTCTCTCTCTCTCTCTCTAACCCTTTAAAGACGATGGTTTAATCTGTAACCCTTTAAAGACGATGGTTTAATCTGTAACCCTTTAAAGACGATGGTTTAATTTGTAACCTTTTAAAGACGATGGTTTAATTTGTAACCTTTTAAAGACGATGGTTTAATTTGTAACCTTTTAAAGACGATGGTTTAATTTGTAACCTTTTAAAGACGATGGTTTAATTTGTAACCTTTTAAAGACGATGGTTTAATCTTGAACCCTTTAAAGACGATGGTTTAATCTTGAACCCTTTAAAGACGATGGTTTAATCTTGAACCCTTTAAAGACGATGGTTTAATATGTAACCCTTTAAAGACGATGGTTTAATCTTGAACCCTTTAAAGACGATGGTTTAATCTTGAACCCTTTAAAGACGATGGTTTAATCTTGAACCCTTTAAAGACGTTGGTTTAAGCAGTAATACCATCGTCCTCAAGGGTTTAAAATGAAAAATAAAACATACAGTGTTATCTCTCCTAGGTATCAAAATTCCTTGCATGTTACTTACCCCTCCCCCTCCTACTCCTCCCCTCTTACCCCTCCCCCTCTTACTCCTCCCCTCTTACCCCTCCCCCCTCTTAATGTTCACTACAATTTCTCATCCTTTTTTTCACCAACATTTCTCATCCTTCTTCTTTCCTTCCCTTCTCCTACCCTTTCTCCTTTCCCCCCTCTCTTTCCCCTTTTCCCTTCCCTCTTCTTCCTCCAATTATCCTTTACCTTTCCCTCCCGTCTCTACTTTCCCTCAATCCATTTTTCCCTCCTTTTCCTTCCCACTATCGTTTTCATCTTCCCTCAGTACTTCCCATCTTTCTCGCGCCCCTTCCAGCCCTTCCTTACCTTCTCTTCTCCTCTTCCTCCCTTCAACAACTCTTTTCCCCTTCCCTCTTTCCTGGAAAATGCCAACTATCCCACTTACCTCGCCTTTTCCTTTATTTTCCCTTCATCGCCACCCTTCCTTCCTTTATTCATTTTTCCTTTCTCCCTCATTTCACTTCCGTCCCTTCCTCACCTCCCCCTCCCTTTCTTCCTTTATTTCTTTCTTTTCTCCCTTTCCTCCTTAATTACCCTTCCCTCCTTACCCTCCCTCTCTTCCTTCCTTCCTTCCTTTCTCTTCCCTCCTTACCTCGTCTCCTTCCTCACCTTACCCTCCCTCTCTTCCTTCCTTCCTTTCTCTTCCCTCCTTACCTCGCCTCCTTCCTCACCTTTCCCTCCCTCTCTTCCTTCCTTCCTTCCTTCCTTTCCCACCCCCCCTTCACGGTCAATCACCCTTCCTCAGTGAAATAATAAGAAAATCCTTTATGCAAATTACTTCTACTAACCTAGACTCTTAACAGTAGGACATATATTACTAGCTGAGGGAGGGAGGGAGGGAGGGGAGGAGGGGCAGAAGGAGGGTGTGAAGGAAGCAGAAGAGGAGAGATAGATAGATATTAAGGAAGAAGAAAAATAGATAGAGAGATGAGAGTAAGAAGAAGAAGAATGAAATAGACGGAAAAGAGTGTGGAAAGTGTGTTAAGAAGATGAGAAGGGAAAAACAGCAGGAAAGAGAGAGAGAGAGAGAGAGAGAGAGAGAGAGAGAGAGAGAGAGAGAGAGAGAGAGAGAGAGAGAGAGAGAGAGAGAGAGAGAAGGAAGCTGGAAAGTGGGAGGAGGTTAATTACGTACTAACAACATAATTAAGGGAAGATAAAGATCGGACGAGAATATAACGACACTAGGTGAAAACAGGTAATAAAGGGTGAAAACAGGTGATAAAGGGTGATAATAGGTGAAAAGGGGTGAAAACAGGTGGTAAAGGGTGAAAACAGGTGATGATAGGTGAAAACAGGTGATAAAGGGTGATAACAGGTGAAAGAGGTAATAACAGGTAACAATAGGCAATAACAGGTGACAATAGGTAACAACAGGTGAAAATAGGAGAAAAAAGATGAAAATAGGTGATAAAAAGTGAAGAATGGCCAACATCACTCATCATACCTGGCTAACACCACTCATCATACCTGGCTAACACCACTCATCATACCTGGCTAACATCACCCATCATACCTGGCTAACATCACCCATCATACCTGGCTAACATCACTCATCATACCTGGCTAACACCACTCATCATACCTGGCTAACATCACCTATCATACCTGGCTAACATCACTCATCATACCTGACTAACATCACTCATCATACCTGACTAACATCACTCATCATACCTGACTAACATCACTCATCATACCTGACTAACATCACTCATCATACCTGACCAACATCACTCATCATACCTGGCTAACATCACTCATCATACCTGGCTAACACAACTCATCATACCTGACCAACATCACTCATCATACCTGGCTAACATCACTCATCATACCTGGCTAACACAACTCATCATACCTGGCTAACACCACTCAGTATATTTAGAAAGCAGGAGTATTTACCTGGCTGGTCCACTCACCTCAGCCTCTCAAATAAAGCAACTTATATTCATGCTTTACGCTTTATGTTTCTCCGGATAAAACAGATTTTCCCAGCCACCTTATGTGTGTTTGAACCCCAAGCACAGTAAACCTCCTCGAGAATTATCTGAGGTTCACATTTTCACTGCTTCGATAATTCATTTGGGTTTTGTGGAGAGATATGACAGGGTTTTAGGGAAACTGTTTATCCGTTTCTTATATACTTCGAAGCGGTTTGGATCGCCAATGAACCAGCAAAGTAGGGGTCCACAGCGCGGTGAATTTACTGTATTTAACCACCTCCCCTCTCCCATCCCCACCCTCTCCCCTTCCCGACGTTGGAATCTTATGGGCTGGGCATTAGAGCTAAGGCCACATGTTGTTATTATGAACAATTTGTAGTATAGGAACAGTCCTCATATAACCATTACGTAGATCATCCGACCCCGTTGTCTCGATCCTCACACACCGGACAAACACCTTCAACCCCGGGCAACCAATGGCTCGTCAGGGATTAATCACTTCGTTTAGATGGTTATCGGGTGGCAGGAGGCCCTCGGGGAGCTGGCGGAGGAGAGGGGAGGGGGGCACTAGCACAGGAGAAAGCGATATGATGGTTATAGTGAAGGTGAACTGCATAATGCAAAGCTTCACATCAACAATTAAATCCCTGTATGTGGTCGGCCTGCACTGTACACCCCGCCAAGCTGTCCCGCCGTTTAATAGCCGAGATTCCGCGCCCTGCCTCACTCCTCGGGGGGCTGCAGGGAGGACAGGGAGATGTGGGGGAGGGAGGGAAGGAGGAGAGAGACAAGGAGACGGAGTGAGGTATAAAGGAGGAAGGGAGAAAAGAGAGAAGGAGGGAGAGTAGGAGGAGGAGGGAGGTGTGTAGGAGGAAGGGAGAAAAGTCGGAGAAGGGAGGGAAGAAAAGAGAGAAGAAAGGGGGTAAAGACCTGTTAGAGGATGGGAGCTAGGGGAAAAGGGAGGAAGGGAGAGAAAGATGGGAGGGAGAAGAGGGAGACAAGGAGGATTACAGAAGAAGGAAGATGGGAGCCAGGGAAATCGGAGCAAATGGAGGAAATTGAAGAAAGGGGGGGGGGCGGGAGAAGGAAGGGAACTTTTAGGGTGAAATAGTGAGGAAGAGGGTTACTAAGAGACGAAATTAATAATGGTTGTTATTGTAGTGGTGATGGTGGTGGTTGTGACTGGAGTAGTGGTGATGGTGGTGGTTGTGAGTGAAGTAGTGGTGATGGTGGTGGTTGTGATTGTTGTTGTTGTAATGCTGATGGTCGTGATTGTTACTGTGTTAATGATGATCTTCGTTGTGTTGTGACGAAGATTGTGATGATAGATGTACATGTATATGATAGTTTTAACGATAACGTTACAGTGGTGGCGATAATTGTGTTGTAGTAGCGATAAACACTTTCTAGTAACGATAAATGCTTTCTGGCGGCCATAAATACTTTCTAGTGGCGATAAATGCGTTCTAGCGATAATAAATGCGTTCTAGTGACGATAAATGCGTTCTAGTAACCACAAATGGGCTCCAGTGGTGATAAATGCGATCTAAAGGTGATAAATTATGTTGCAGTTCCATTAAACTCAACTACATGGTAATAATTGTATACTAAAGTGTTAAATTGCTTCATTATGGTGGTGTTGAAGAGCTTGTGAGAATGATGATTAAGTTCCTCTTGTGTGAAGCGAAATGTGTGTTGTGATTGTGGGAGAGAAATTAAGACTGGCTATTTTCTGTGTCCTGTGGTTGTTGTGGGAGAGGAACTAAGACTGGCTAATCTATGTGTATCTGAGAATTCTTGGGGGACCAGTGATATAACACTTCATTCTTCATTCATTTCCTATGTTCTTTCTTCGTTCCTTCTTTTCTTTCCTCATTTTTTGTTTCTTTCCTACCCTTTAAAGTCTTCCTTTCTATTTTTCTTCCTTCTTTCATCTCATTACTTCCTTTCTTCCTTCCTTATCAAGTTCTACCCTAACTTATTTTCTTCTTTCTTCCACCCACCCTCCTTCCCTCCCCTCTTCGACTCAACCTCTCCCCCCCCCCCCTCCTTCCACCCCCTTTCCTCCCTACCTTTATTCTTCCACCCTCCCTTCCTACCTTTCCCTACTTCCTCCCTAACTCTCTCCTCACGAACTCTTCCCCCCACCCACCCACCCACATACTCTTACTTGACAGACACAGAAGACAGAGTACACGCTAATGGATATGTCAGAGGAAACCTTAAGTGATATATCGATGACATACTTACAAGAGGTTGTAGGCCTGGAGGGAGTATACTCACGATATACTAGTCTACCCACGGGAGAGGAGGATATATCTTATGGGGGGTAGATGATGCACCGCTTACTAATTGGTAGGGGGTGAAGGTTAGCATACTCAGTAAGGGGTAGAGATTTGTATGGTGTATGGGGAGGGGGGTGATGGTGATATATAGTAGGGGATGGTTAGTTTGTATGGTGTATAGGTAGTGATGGTGGAGTATACATACGGTGGAGATATGTATGATTTTTTTAAGAAAGGGAGGTGGGGCGATAGGGAATGTATACAGAGGGAGGCAGACGCATACATGGTCATACTGATGTATACAAAGGAGAGAGAGAGAGAGAGAGAGAGAGAGAGAGAGAGAGAGAGAGAGAGAGAGAGAGAGAGAGAGAGAGAGAGAGAGATCAGGTCAAGAAGTCACAGAGTATGAATAGTGAAAAGTCTTTATACACAGTGAAAGAAAGATGCGTATAACGTAGGGTCAACACCTGAGAGTGAATGCAAATTATTCTTACCTGTTGACGTCCTCTTGAAGAAAAGACACAGGAAGCAAATTGAGTTTCTTTCACTCTCCTGTTGGGAAGAGAAAGATGTATTAAAAGAGGAAATATAAAGCAAAATGTGATAATATGTAAAACAAAAAAACAGATGAAAATTATTGTTATTTCAAAAGTTATTAATTCCGAGGTTCTCTGTGATGTGTGCCTCCCTCACCCCACAGCCCTGTATCGCGTGCCTCCCTCACCCCACAGCCCTGTATCGCGTGCCTCCCTCACCCCACAGCCCTGTATCGCGTGCCTCCCTCACCCCACAGCCCTGTATCGCGTGCCTCCCTCATCCCACAGCCCTGTATCGCGTGCCTCCCTCATCCCCCAACCCTCTATCGCGTGCCTCCCTCATCCCACAGCCCTGTACCGCGTGCCTCCCTCATCCCCCAACCCTCTATCGCGTGCCTCCCTCATCCCCCAACCCTCTATCGCGTGCCTCCCTCACCCCACAGCCCTGTACCGCGTGCCTCCCTCATCCCCTAACCCTCTATCGCGTGCCTCCCTCATCCCCTAACCCTCTATCGCGTGCCTCCCTCACCCCACAGCCCTGTATCGTGTGCCTCCCTCACCCCACAGCCCTGTATCGCGTGCCTCCCTCACCCCACAGCCCTGTACCGCGTGCCTCCCTCATCCCCTAACCCTCTATCGCGTGCCTCTCTCATCCCCTAACCCTCTATCGCGTGCCTCCCTCACCCCACAGCCCTGTATCGTGTGCCTCCCTCACCCCACAGCCCTGTATCGCGTGCCTCCCTCACCCCACAGCCCTGTATCGCGTGCCTCCCTCATCCCCTAACCCTGTATCGTGTGCCTCCCTCATCCCCTAACCCTGTATCGCGTGCCTCCCTCATCCCCTAACCCTGTATCGCGTGCCTCCCTCATCCCACAGCCCTGTATCGCGTGCCTCCCTCATCCCCTAACCCTCTATCGTGTGCCTCCCTCATCCCACAGCCCTGTATCGTGTGCCTCCCTCACCCCATAACCCTCTATCGTGTGCCTCCCTCACCCCACAACCCTCTATCGTGTGCCTCCCTCACCCCACAGCCTTGTATCGTGTGTCTCCCTCACCCCACAGCCTTGTATCGTGTGCCTCCCTCACCCCACAACCCTCTATCGTGTGCCTCCCTCATCCCCTAACCCTCTATCGTGTGCCTCCCTCATCCCCTAACCCTCTATCGTGTGCCTCCCTCATCCCCTAACCCTCTATCGTGTGCCTCCCTCATCCCCTAACCCTCTATCGTGTGCCTCCCTCATCCCCTAACCCTCTATCGTGTGCCTCCCTCATCCCCTAACCCTCTATCGTGTGCCTCCCTCATCCCCTAACCCTCTATCGCGTGCCTCCCTCATCCCCTAACCCTCTATCGTGTGCCTCCCTCATCCCCTAACCCTCTATCGCGTGCCTCCCTCATCCCCTAACCCTCTATCGTGTGCCTCCCTCACCCCACAGCCCTGTATCGCGTGCCTCCCTCATCCCCTAACCCTCTATCGTGTGCCTCCCTCATCCCACCACTCCCGCATCATCCAACACAAGTCGTTACCACGCTCCCGGAATAAATGTATCGCATATCTTAATAAAACAATCTTTATATGGTAATTATACCTACCCTGTGCCCGTCTACGTTACAGCAACATAATATAGGTGGCGTTATGTATCCTGTGTTATGTAGTGAGGGAGGAACAATGTTTCGTGTGTGTTACAGTCGAGGTTTACGATAAATTCAGATTTTTTATTGTAGCTGCGAGCGAAGGAGACTTTGGGTGGGTGTTCGAGTGGTGGGAAAATTCTCGTGTTTCCGGTTTTCTGTTTTTTTTTTCTTGTTTGATCTGGATTGTTTCACGGCTCTTATCATATCATCCATCCAAGTGGTCGGGGCATCATTTAACACACTTATTCTCACGACGACAATAACCCCCCCCCCCCAACCCTCCCATCCACAACTTCTCCACCCTCCCATCCTACTACCAACAACCCCTACCACCCTTCCACCAACCATCCACAACTTTCCAACAACCTTCATCTTATCATATACAAATTTCCATCCTTCTATCTAGTACAACCCTCCACCCCATCCTGAAACCCCTACTATCCACAACCTTCCACCCTCCTATCCTATCATCAACAACCTCTCTACCATTCTACCCTACCATCCACCATCCCATCCACAACTTTCCACCCTTCCACCTTCGCCAGAAACCACCACTAACAGTCTGTCTCGCACCATAAGCGGAAACAAGAAACAAAAGAGGAGGAGGAGGAGGAGGTGGCCATCTTCCTTACTGATTACCATCTCAGCCTCCTCCTCCTCCTCTTGACAAACTGCACCGCTTCGCTTGTGGCCGCTAACCCCCCCTCTCTCTCTCTCTGACGCCTACAAGCCGCCCTGGTCTGGGAGGAACAAGTCCACCCTTGTACTGATGATAACTCTCTATTTATACTCACGATCGCCTCAGATTCAGCGGTTGTTATTGTGATGATAACTTGATATTTATAGGAGTGTGTTATCTTTATTCTATTGGGTGATCTTTAGTGTGTGTGTGTGTTGTGAGATGAACTGTTTTCAAGTAGCTGTTGTAGATTTAACTCTTTTTATCTATCTGTGTTTCTTTTCTCTCTCTACATCTCTCCTTTATTTATTTCTGTCTTTATCTTTCATTTTCTATCTAACTATATCTAATTCTCTCTCTTTCTCTCTCTCTACCTTCTTTTCTTTACGTATTGGTCATTGATCCCGACCCACAAATGGATGTGATATCTCTCTATGTTAAACCATATGGCCGATGATATCGTATACGACTAAACCTTGATAGCTGTGAGGTACACGATATTATCCATGTACTGACGACAGGCGTAGGTTTATTAGGGGTGATAACAGCTGATTACATATACAGTGATGATAGTGAGTTGGGCTGTACCATGGGGAGTGAAGATGGGATTGTATCTACTAACGTATATACAGTGAAACCTCCATCTAATGAACTATATATAGAGATGAAATTCCGTTATATCGAGGGTCTGTTAGATGTTAAACCTCCATCTAATGAACTTTATATAGAGATGAGATTCCGTTATATCGAGGGTCTGTTAGATGTGAAACTTGCCATTTAGCGAGTTATATGGAGAGAGTAGTCCGTTATATAGAGGTTTCATTGTATACCTACAAACGTTTATCATTGTGGGTCCTTTTCTGTTCATCATTAGTGAATTACGGCCGAGTGATAGTTAATGGTGATTGAAGAAGGTGATAGAAGTAATTGATGAAGAGGAAATAGACGAAGGTGGATGAACAGAAGTGGATGAAGAGATAATGATGGATGTAATGGATGAAGATGAGGATTTCTATCGTAACTGTGGGGTGGATCGTCATAAAGGCCACGATAGCTGTAATATACCATGAGTTAATCTATGATATATGGAGATAATAACCTCACACTTATGACGTCATTATCATAGTTAATATAATTGGTTGTTATAATTCACGCCAGTCATCAATCATCAATGTGAATAACTTACTCATGAAGGTTAATGGCAGCTTTAAATTGGCTTTGTCGTTGACGGTGTACAAGCGTCATACGTGATATATAGTAATAGCCTTCAGCCATATACTGTATATATAAGTGGTCATTAAATGCTTAATCTAGATAAGTAAATACAACAGTCATTTAGAAATATACATCAGCCATTTAAATTATAATCAGTTATTAAAAAATATATCGTCATTTCATTATATAAACAGACATTGTAGTGTTTGTTTTTATAAATGTATATTAGGTAGAACTGTCTTATTTGATATATCACATTTACAAAATAAGGTTAAAAAGGTAATTTGTTCATATACATTATACTGAAGTTTAGATATAATAGTTGTTGTTGATGTAAGTGTATAATGATTTACTGTAATGGCGGTCCTTGAAACACACTCAAGCTCAGACGAAGTAAAATAACAATTAACTTAGGTTTGAATACAGTTAGATTATCGACGTCCTTGAGATCAGAAATTCTCTTGATAACTGACATCTAACAACCTTATCAGATTAGAGATATCAAAATAGATAAATTATTGATGCCTTCTAATTTTACGGTGTCAGTATATGTAAATCCTAAACACCTACCAGATAAAGTGGTGTCAAAATGGATGACATATTAACACCTACGAAATGTAAAAATAGCTTAATTGTGGACACCCTCAAAGCCTCTCTCACATATATAGCTGAATCCTGGATACCGCCCAAGCTTAGGCTACAGAAACAGATAAAGGTTGGGTATATGTTCTTAACTCTGAGGTGTCAAAAAAAAAAGTCTAAGTCTGACTCAGTTTTTAGCTCCGGGGGGCGTATGACAGCCACTGACGTTTATGATAATTAGCTCAGCCACGGACACAATGCATCCTGTCACTGAAGGGTCGACCTCTTCACCCGGACATGCCAGTCGATCGTCGGCGGTCTTACACCCACTAAATTATCGAATTTGTCCCTAAATGTCACGAAACGCCCACGAGCCTCGTAAGAGTGGAGGAGCCGTGCCAGGCGGGGTGTACACCTCCCTGCTGGACACCCACGAGTGCGTCATAAAACTCACCACGAGCATACATAATGGTGACCTGGCATAATGTATTGTGTAAGTACTCCGGGGTTCTTGTATGGCTGTATTGGTGCAGTTCTGGCCGCTGGTTCTCACTCTGTTACTCAAAATTTTTTAAATTTTCTCACTTCCACCATGAAAGAAAAAACGCAATTTATACTCGTATATTGTTCTCACGGCGTTCAGTTTTCTTCCAACACTTAACAGGAGAACACTACCAGGTTCTGTACAACTTAAACGTATTTATTTTTCTGGTTAGGTATAATAGAACGCTTATAGTTACAGGTGCAGCCTTTGTCTAATATGGAAGCCATTATGCCGCGACCTCCCCTTGTCATTGTGGTCTAGTTAAGTGCGTGTGGGTGGTGGGGTGAGTGTGGACGGTGGGGTGGGTGTGGCGGGCGGGTGGATGTGGCTGGGAGGATGAGTGGGCGGTGGGTATGGGTCATGGGTGTGTGAGTGGTGGGATTGGCGGGGATGGATGTACGGTGGAGGGTGTGGGCGGTGGATGAAGGTGTAGGACTACGGATTGGGTGGAAGCGTAGAATGCGAGCAGTAGGTGTTATAAACATGGGTGTAGGCTGTAGGCATAAGCAGTGAGTATGATGAGTGAGTGATGAGCTGTTAGTGTGGGCGGATATCAGGTCGGAGCCTCCCACCACCAACACCACCCCCCTCTGCTGTACGTCGCGTGTCCTGCATTAAAATTTATGTGGTGTTTTTTCTCTGTGTTGTATATCGTCAGTACGTAGTTAAAGTGAGCGTGTCCAGGGCTTTTACTGCCTTTTGATTATTTGTAAGACGATGGTGAGCGCATGTGTACCCCCTCGCCCATGGGAACTTACACCTTGTAAAATACTGAAGGAATTTGTACTTAATCATCACTTGTTTTCTGTTCTTACTTTCATACAACTTTTTTTTTTGCTATATTAAGAAATTTATAAAACTAAACTTTCAATATTTTGTGTAAGTTGATTATTTCAGGTCTTGTTTAGTTTTGTTTTTTATTTCACTTAAGATAAACAATAATTAAATTTTATTCTATTATGGGTATTTTCTCTCGAATATCTCACTCAGGTCTTTCTTACATAAGCTGTTGAGAATTCGAAATAAAAATATTGCAAAATCATCACGTTGAGTTTAGGTTAGATTAGGTTAGGTTACTTTAGGTTAGGTTAGGTTACGAAGGTATGTTTGTGTGTTTATATCTAACCTAACCTAACCTAACCCAATCCAACCTAACCTCCCCTCTACTAGACTATCCCCACTTATTAATAACCCCCAGCCTTCATCATCCCTTCTACAACAAGCAATCTCCCCCCCCCCCCTTCTCCCCTTCTTTAACGCTCTCCTCTTCTCTCTCTCTTCTTTATTATTCCCATCCCTTCTATCCCCTTTTCCGTTTCCTTAATCCTCTTCCTCTCCCCTTTCTTCCTCTTTATCACTCCTCTCCCTTACTCCTTTTATTTTACCCTGACGACCTAACTAGCTGTTCAGTCGGCGGCCGGACGTTGATCTGTACTTGGGAATTGGTCGGCGATCGAAATTGGTCAGCGGTCGGGGTTAATCGGCGATCGAAATTGGGTAGTGGTCGGGGTCTGTTTGGTCAGGTTACTCAGCGGTCAGGATGGTCGGGATCGGTCGGCGGTCGGTGTTGGTCGGCTAGGAGACTCACGAAGGCCGCATTACGTAAGGATTTCGAAGCTAGACGACACCTGCTGGTCGTGGGTCGTGTTCATGGGAGGTCGTCACTTGTCGCAGCGGGAAAGACACTAGCTGGGCGTCCTACTAACTGGCTAAAGGAGGCACAGATTTTAGGGGAAGAGGGACAATTTTTTTTAAGGGAAGGGAGTAGAAAACGCAGATTATTTTAAGTTAAGGGGTAGAGGCATAGATATCGTTACCTTAAGGGGCCGCATATTTAAAGGGAAGGGACGCAGATTTCTTAAGCTAAAGGGAGCATATACTTAAAGGGAAAGGACACAGATTTCTTTAAGGTAATTAAGGACTAGAAGCTAAATTGGCCATGACTAAATCTAAGGGGGTAAAAAGGACAAACAAACCGTGATCTAAGGGGAAGAAAATTAAGCCATGGCCAAACCTAAGGGGAGGAGGATAATTCTCTGGGGAAGTAAATAAATAGAACGTGACCTAAGGGGGAGATAAACAAACTTTAAGAGTGAGGTTTAATAGAGAAAGGTTTAATGCATTAGGTTTAATAGGCGAGGTTTAAGGATGTGGGGTTTAAGGGAAGCCACAAGAAAAAGAAATATAATAATAATGAATAAAAACAAAACATGAAAGGAAATAGAAACATCAACGACAAAAAAAAAATGAATTCCTACCTAATTTCGTTTAAAACATCAAAATATATCTAACTTCACATTAATATATTTCGTTTCAATATACTGGATGGGATGAGAGTCACACGTACACACATACACTTCACTCTACATTACCATTTAGCAGCTCAGCATCTAACACTGTCAATCCCCAGGTAAATTACGCAGGAGTTAAGTGGATTACGTGATCTGATGGTTTCTGTCAGGTCGTCTTTACCTACATCGGATTTTCGGCGGGTTTTCGACCTTCAGTACGAAAACTATAATAATTCTTAAGATTCACCATCCATAGAATATTTTATTTTCGCTACAGATATCTAAGTTATTCTTACATTTTCGTTTTAATATTATCTTTTTTTTTTTACATTATCATTATTTTTTTTTACAATATATTTTCTAAGGTTATAAATAGACTTTCAATTTACTAGCAGTTTGTTAGGCCAACTTTTATAGTCAGGAGGGAAACTTGGCCACATGGTATCACGTATTGGGAGTTTCCTTGTTGACGCCTCCCACCGCTAGATGTCTCTCTTAGATCGTCACCCTCGTTTGGTAATGGATTTAAGGGAGTGAGGTTTAAGGGAGTGAGGTTTAAGGGAGTGAGGTTTAAGGGAGTGAGGTTTAAGGGGGGTGAGGTTTAAGAGGGTGAGGTTTAAAGGGGTGAGGTTTAAGGGAATGAGGTTTAATGGAGTGAGGTTTAAGGGAATGAGGTTTAATGGAGTGAGGTTTAAGGAAGTGAGGTTCAAAGGGGGTGCGATTTAAGGGCGTGGGGTTTAAGGGGGTGAGGTTTAAAGGGGTGAGGTTTAAGGGCGTGGGGTTTAAGAAGATGTGGATTAAGGGGGGTGATGTTTAAAAGGGTGAGATTTATTAGAGGTAAAAGGGGAGAAGATTTAAGGGGAAGAGGTTCAAGTGGATGAGGTTTAAGGGGACAAGATTTAAAGGGGTGGGGTTTAAAGGGGTGGGGTTTAAGGAGGCGGAAGTTTAATGGAGAGAGGTCACGAACCCATTAGAGTAGGCGACAGGTGTGTAGAATGAAGCAGGTGTAAACACATATGAATCATCTTCCTCAGGCGGGTGACAAGAGAAGGTCCTTTGAATTTCTCTTCCTGCCTGTTTCTCTCTCTCATTTTTCTATCTTATTTTTTTCTCTGTTTCTTTATTTCTCAGCTTTTCTCACTATCATCTATGAAGGGTATTTGAGAGAGAGAGAGAGAGAGAGAGAGAGAGTATCAAGGTTAATTTCACTCATGAACTCTGTGGAGATTATATTCGGTATAATATTGTTAAATTTCAAACAAACAAAAAACAAAAAGAAAAATATTCCTGCATTAGGCATCTATCGGGGTCATCTCATTAGCATATCTCGGTGTAAGCAGTAAAGTAATTAGCATCGTTAATGTAAAATCACTGTATCGGTGTCGACACCTTCGTTACCTGCATGCTAATGACTGACCAAACGAACTCCGGAGCCTTTAAAAAAATAGATATATAACTTTGTATATATAATTCAGTTTTCAATATAATTATGTTTTTTTGCTTTAGATGCTTTAATCACTGCAATGAACTTCAGTGATGATTAATTTACTATTCTGGGCTTTGTATACATGTGTGTATGTATGACTTGTACATGGCCTTCGTCGATCTTACTAAGGCCTTTGATTCGGTCAACACGGAAGCCCTCTGGCGGACCCTCAGTCGTTTTGGCTGCCCACCAAAATTCATCGCCATTGTGAGGCAACTCCACGATGGCATGAACGGCAGTGTCCTGCACAACGGCACTCAGTCTGAGTTTTTTACCCATCCAAACGGAGTTAAAACAAGGGTGTGTACAAGCACCAACTCTCATTTCCATTTTCTTGGCTGCCTTCCTTACTCATGCCAGTGCCAATTTAACCGGCGGGTGAACATCCAGTTCCGGATGAAGGGACGTTTCAACATACGACGACTCCAGGCAGGAACAAAGGTGTCGGCAGTTTCCATCACTAAACTTCAGTATGCAGACAATCTCACCCGTGTCGCTACTCACACTGAACGCGATCAACAGTAGATCCTGAACACCTATACAGGTCCAGATGCACACTTCTGGCTTTAAGTGGATGTACGTAAGACTCAGATTCTCTTTCAGCTTGCACCTGGTTTAACCACACTTCCACCATCCATCCAGGTTAACGGTACTACCCTCTCTCATGTTACCCAATTTGGGTATCTCGGGTCAGACCTGTCCACCACCACGGACATCGATGAAGAGATTCAACATCGGATCAGATGTGCATCTCAAGCCTTTGGCAGACTCCGTAACCGTGTCTTCAGCTGTAGGGACCTGAAATTATCTACACAGTTGTATGCATATCGAGCAGTGGTCCTCCCCACCCTTTTATATGGCAGTGAGACATGGGTCACATACAGGAGGCACCTCAAAGCACTTGAAAACTTTCAACAATGCAGTTTACGTTCCATCCTCCGAGTTCGCTAGGAAGACAAGAGAACAAATGCCAGTATTCTCGCTGACACCAACTGTAGGACCATCGAGGCTACGATTATCCACGAACAACTACGTTGGACTGGCCATGTTACCCGCATGGGCGACAGTATACTGGCAAAGCAGCTACTTTACAGTCACCTAACGAACAGTAAACGTAACGCTGGCGGACAACGGAAAAGGTATAAGGACAATCTTAAAACAAACCTGAAAAGTGCCAAATCGACCCCCTCACCTGGGAGACGATTACTCCACACCGTAACACTTGGAGGAGCACCACACGAAAAGGTGTGAATACTTTCGAGGAAACACGACTGCATACAGAGGCAGACAAGCGCCAGCGCCGGAAAGACGCTGCCGCCGTCCCTCCTGTACTAGATGTAGCCCTCCACACGTGCAACTTTGTGAATGACCCTGCCGATCCTGTATCGGCCTCTCTAATCACCTCAGAGCTCACCAACGAAAGTGACATCTTTAATAACTCATATGATTGTATCCTAGCTGGATGATCGTCATACTCGATTCCGAATGACAACAAAGTAGTATATATGTAAGTGTATGTATGAATGTATGTATCTATGTATGTATGTTTACCACCTATTCCACTCATGTATGGGATGATGGACCAAAGGGGTACAGAAACCTCAACAAAAAGTAAAAAAGGAGAAAACACCAAGAGAAAGTGTGTAAAGACATGAGGAAAGAGAGAAAGGAAAGTTCAAAGACAACATCTAGACATAGGTAAACATATTTCAACATATAACTTCAATGGAGGCAATTAACAGAATGACTCACCAGTGATCTATGAGACGCCAGGGCAAGTCACTGTGTGTATTAAGATATATTTCTTCTGATATTTTTGTAAGAATTTTAGCATCAAGAATTTTTATTTATCAGTTAATTTAGTTTTTATTTGTTTATTTATTTTTTTATTAATGTTTTTTTGTTTCATATTTTGTTTATGCGGAAGAATATAGTGTTGATATTATAGGTGTCGAGAAGTTAACAATTACTGTATGTTAGTAAATGGGGAAAAAAATTAAATTATTTCTTAATTACTAAATAAGTTGTAAGAGAATGATGAATATGGAGGAGTGGACAGATCTTCCCCGATGATGACTGCAGCACTAATGGCCTGTGAGTATGAGTGTGTTAAGCAGGAGGCAATGATGGTGGGACGTGTGTGTGTGTGTGTGTGTGTGTGTGTGTGTGTGTGTGTGTGTGTGTGTGTGTGTGTGTGACGGTAAAGCAAAGATGGTCCTTTTGATCTATTCTTGGTAACTGTAAATACTAAGTTGATATTTGATAATAATAAGTCTCTTTTATCGTGTTTCTATATCTGTTTGTCTTAGTCTCGTCACAGTGATAATTACAATACCTCTCAGACTTCGCTTTAAATTCGAACAAATACATAGAAATAAGTAATCATGTATATAAACTTACTATAAAGATAAATGAATCTCACTACTAACTGAGAGAGAGAGAGAGAGAGAGAGAGAGAGAGAGAGAGAGAGAGAGAGAGAGAGAGAGAGAGAGAGAGAGAGAGAGAGAACCAACTGGCTAACAATTACCAAGTCTTCAGTCACCCACACCACCCTGTTTATACTCCATGACAGGTGAAGAGGCGGACAACCCGAGACGCACAGCTAATGGGTGACACGAGTGAAAGGCCCGGTGTCGAAAGAGAGATAGACAGAGAGACAGATAGACAGGCAGGCAGGCAGGCAGGCAGGCAGGCAGGCAGATACAGATAGAGAGAGATATTTGAAAGAGAATATAGAAAAAATTGAGAGAGAGAGAGAGAGAGAGTAAAAAGCAAAAGACTAAGAGAGAAAACATAAAAGAGAGATAAAGAGATAAACGGAGACATACAAATTGATAGAGGAAAAATAGATAGATAGATAGATAGAGACAGAAAGACAGGAAAAATGGATAAAAGAGAAAGACAGACACACAGAGAGGGCGAAGTCGAGTGGGAGAGAGGGACTAGCCCACTCTTGTTCCCTTCCTAGACAATCTCCACCAATGGGCCAACAAATTGCAGGTCACGACGATTACTTCCACAGGCCGTTGTCTCCTGTTGTCACTCCCGAGCTCAGTCGTATTCTTCTTCCTCCTCTCCTACAACAACAACAACAACAACAACAACTACTACAACAACAACAACAAATACAACAACTACAACAACAACAATAACAAAAAAGAACAAAAAACAAATAGAACAGCAACAATAACAAAAAAGAACAGCAATAACAACAAGAAGATTACGAATAACAAAAACAATAACAACAATTAGAAAACAACAACAACAGCACCAACATAAAGAATAACAAAAACTTTAGCTTGTGTACCCTACAATTATCCTCCTCATCTCCTCCTCCTGTGATATTTCCTGTGACATTTTCTTCCCTCTGTGACATTTTCTTCCCTCTGTGACATTTCCTTCCCCCCGCGGCATTTCCTTCCCCCTGTGGCGTCCCCTCCCCTACCCAATTCTTACACCTCCTCCCCTTCACCATCTTCTCCCATCACCACTTAACCAAATAAAGAAAAGAAAATCAAACAAAATTACGTAAAGATAAATAAATTTACACCTGATTTCATACTTAAACTAAAACGAAAGAAGCAGACTTTTATTGTTTATTATTGTATTTTTGTTTCCATTTGTAATTTTGACTAATTTTACCATAATAAGTAATTGATACGTGGAAGACAGACAGGCCCCACAGACATACTACTACTACTACTACTACTAATAATAATAATAATAATAATAACACTCCGACGTGACTAATGCGTTCAGTAAAATAACACCAACTAACACCAATTGTAGTTCTTATGAGTAGAAAAATCCAATAATACCTATAATTTTGTTCAATGTGTAATTTCGTCTGTCACTATTCAGAAACACACAGCCAAAAAAATTAAATAAAAAATAGAAATTTATTAAGAGATTAACTACGCGTCCATTACGAACAGCTGGTTCCAAAAATTCCTTGACACGTGATATTAGAAAAAAAATTGTAAACGCGTCTAATTTGATAACGCCCGAGTCTTCAGAAGTAGCCGCCCATCCCGCCAGATTGACGTAGAATACTCCAGCCTGGGCACCTAACACGCTGTAATGGCGCGTAATTGGGCGAAGAATCTAGCCAAGGGTGTCACTTAAGAAACTCACTCTCTTTCTTTAACCCAGAGGCGAGATAAATTATACAACCACAATAATAAAACTTTCTTGATTCATCTCCCCCACGAGACTTGTTTTCCAGATGGCTAATGACCATCCCAGATAATTGTTACGAGGATATTTGGTTATTGTTATCGCAGACACGGACGTCTTCTACGGACCCAAGTTAGCTAGAGCGCACAGAGTTATAAGCAGACACTAGCCAGCCTGTGTGTGTGTGTGTGTGTGTGTGTGAGGTCAGACAAGAGAGACATGTAGGTCGCCGACGTTGGCTCTTATCTGATGTAGAAATCGAAGCAACAAGGGCTTGAGGGAAGGAGGAGGGAGGTGCAAGGCGTCCCACTGATGTTCATCTTTTCACGCGGTCAACAACAAGCGTCACCCACCTCCTTGTTAATGACGCGGCCCACCTTGTAAGACCTCACCTGCCGTACATGATCAGATTATCTCAATTGGACAAGGAGTCATGAGTGTCACAGGTAGGATGAAATGAAAAATGGGAAACAAATTTAGGAATAATAAACAGGAAGGAGAAGATGAGGACTACATATTTGTTGTATTAAAAGTTAAGATGATGTAAAAATTTCCAAAATCAATACTGTATAAAAAAAAAAATTACGACGGAATAGAACATTTATTTGTTTATGGGACGGAAAAGTTTGGACACACTGAAATAAGATTATATATTTGTTTGTTTAAGGTAAATTTAGCATTGATGATAAATTACATATAAACAAAAGCTTTATATTTCTTATTATCTCAGAAAAGCCATAATAGTTTTTTACCTGTGTATATCAAAAGAAACACCTGGTTGTTAATTAAGAGAAGCTAGTCAGAAATAAATCCATTAATTATAGTTTATTATAGAGAACACCACGAATAAAAGAATAATGTTAAGGATATCATTAATTTCTATAATAACTATAACTACTTTCAACGATAATGATAATTTTAACATTGATAATAAAACATAAAAATATAAATTAATACTTTCTTCTATCGTTGTTATTAATTTAAAGCTGCTATTATTACTACTGTTACTATTGACAAAGATGAAAATAATGATAATAATAATAATAATAATAATAATAAATCGTTGTCGTTTTTTACATGAACTTCTAAAGGCAGGAGTTAGACGTCATTAATATCAGGTGATGGGATGTCATCTTGGCTCCCAGTTACCTGTCCGTCACGACTCACCTTTCTGACTCATTATGTTGTTATTGTGGTGAGAAGGTGTGTGTGTGGATGTGTGTGTGTGTGTGTGTGTGTGTTATTATGGCGTTCAGGTGAGTGTTTCTCCAAGGTTTTGTGGTCACGGCTTTTACCTGGCTTCTTGGGTAATCTTACATGTACAGTTGGGGACATTTCCGACAAGTACACTCAATGATGTGAATCAATTCTCTCCATTAGGTGTCAACCCCGAGAGTATCCAAACGTGAATCCTTAGCCTCTAAGTTACTCGGTGAGACGTGAGGTGCACACAGTAGCCTGAGACCACAATGATATAATTCGACTCATTACATCGACCGGCAAAGTTGACATACATTAATTGATGTAGTATGAGGCGATTCATTTATTTAAGGTGGAGTGAATAATACCTGTCCTGCAGTGGTCAATGTAAGGATGAAACAGATGGTTACAGAGTATAAATCTACCACTTTATTTATCCTCAAGTAAAGTGTAGGAGACGTTAGTATAGTGCTGGGCCTTATGTGGGTCAGGTGTTGTGGCGGTGCAACTGTCTCCTGTCCTCTGACCAGCGCGCACAGAGACCTCCCCTCCCCTTCGTCTCCTTACGTCACACCACTTCCCCCTGACATCATTTCAGTTGTTTAAATTAAGCCGTATATTGCCCGGCTGAGGACAATATATGTTGGGCGGAGATATATGATCACATTTACCCCCCCCCCCCTTGTGAGAATTATATATTACTGTTATAGGCCTATAATATAGACCGATTATGCTTTAAAACATGACTTACGTTTTTTGGTCAGATAGGAATTCAACTTTTGGCTAATATTGCTAAAACATAATGATCAAAATTGCATAGTTTCCTTTCAGTAGTTGTTTACACACAATGGGCGGTACACAACACTTGTAAATTTACGTGTACTGAAAAAATATATAACTTCTGCTTCATCTTATAGTTAGCTGATCCTGGTATGTGATTCTTGGTGCCAACCGAAGTGGTGAGCGGATGGCACCAGTCCTCACTTACCAGGATCACCAACACCACAGTCCCACACGGGTGATCAGCCCGGGTGAGTCTTGACCTAAGCCCCACAGAGCCCGACGGTGCCAACAGTCCGTCAGGCCACACGAGGTGGTATGCCAAATAGTTTTGGGAAGTTGTATTTATGTTTCCTGAACGTTTATATTGATTATTTACCTGTTATTATGATGTATAGTTAAGATTAAAGGTGATATTATAGTGTAATGTGAGTGAGAATAAGACGCGCTATATCAAGAGTATTGACAGTATAACTTAAGTGTGTGTGTGTGTGTGTGTGTACGTTCGTGTGTGTGCGTGCGTGCGTGTGTACGTTCGTGTGTGTGTACGTTCGTGTGTGTGTGTGTGTGCGTGTGTGTGTGTGTTTGCGTGTGTGTGTGTACGTTCGTGTGTTTGTGTGCGTGTGTGTTATTATGGCGTTCAGGTGAGTGTTTCTCCAAGGTTTTGTGGTCACGGCTTTTACCTGGCTTCTTGGGTAACCTTACATGCACAGTTGGGGACATTTCCGACAAGTACACTCAGTGATGTGAATCAATTCTCTCCATTAGTGTCAACCCCGAGAGTATCTAAACGTGAATCCTTAGCCTCTAAGTTACTCGGTGAGACGTGAGGTGCACACAGTAGCCTGGGACCACAATGATATAATTCGACTCATTACATCGTCCGGCAAAGTTTCATTCATCTAACGTGGAGTGAATAATACCTGTCCTGCAGTGGTCAATGTAAGGATGAAACAGATGGTTACAGAGTATAAATCTACCACTTTATTTATCCTCAAGCAAAGTGTAGGAGACGTTAGTATAGTACTGGGCCTTATGTGGGTCAAGTGTTGTGGCGGTGCAACTGTCTCCTGTCCTCTGACCAGCGCGCACAGAGACCTCCCCTTCCCTTCGTCTCCTTACGTCACATCACCTCCCCCTGACATCATTTCAGTTGTTTAAATTAAGCCGTATATTGCCCGGCTGAGGACAATATATGTTGGGCGGAAATATATGATCACATTTACCCCCCCCCCCCCCTTGTGAGAATTATATATTACTGTTATATGCCTATAATATAGACCGATTATGCTATAAAACATGACTTACGTGTTTTGGTCAGATAGGAATTCAACTTTTGGCTAACATTGCTAAAACATAATGATCAAAATTGCATAGTTTCCTTTCAGTAGTTGTTTACACACAATGGGCGGTACACAACACTTGCAAATTTACGTGTACTGAAAAAAATATATAACTTCTGCTTCATCTTATAGTTAGTTGATCCTGGTATGTGATTCTTGGTGCCAACCGAAGTGGTGAGCGGATGGAACCAGCCCTCACTTACCAGGATCACCAACACCACAGTCCCACACGGGTGATCAGCCCGGGTGGGTCTTGACCTAAGCCCCACAGAGCCCGACGGTGGCAACAGTCCGTCAGGCCACACGAGGTGGTATGCCAATTAGTTTTGGGAAGTTGTATTTATGTTTCCTGAACGTTTATATTGATTATTATTTACCTGTTATTATGATGTATAGTTAAGATTAAAGGTGATATTATAGTGTAATGTGAGTGAGAATAAGACGCGCTATATCAAGAGTATTGACAGTATAACTTAAGTGTGTGTGTGTGTGTGTGTGTGTGTGTGTGCGTGTGCGTGTGTGTGTGTGCGTGTGTGTGTGTACGTTCGTGTGTGTGCGTGCGTGTGTGTGCGTGTGTGTGTGTACGTTCGTGTGTGTGTGCGTGTGTGTGTGTGCGTGTGTGTGTGTGTGTACGTTCGTGTGTGTGTGTGCGTGTGTGTTATTATGGCGTTCAGGTGAGTGTTTCTCCAAGGTTTTGTGGTCACGGCTTTTACCTGGCTTCTTGGGTAATCTTACATGTACAGTTGGGGACATTTCCGACAAGTACACTCAATGATGTGAATCAATTCTCTCCATTAGGTGTCAACCCCGAGAGTATCCAAACGTGAATCCTTAGCCTCTAAGTTACTCGGTGAGACGTGAGGTGCACACAGTAGCCTGAGACCACAATGATATAATTCGACTCATTACATCGTCCGGCAAAGTTTCATTCATCTAACGTGGAGTGAATAATACCTGTCCTGCAGTGGTCAATGTAAGGATGAAACAGATGGTTACAGAGTATAAATCTACCACTTTATTTATCCTCAAGCAAAGTGTAGGAGACGTTAGTATAGTGCTGGGCCTTATGTGGGTCAGGTGTTGTGGCGGTGCAACTGTCTCCTGTCCTCTGACCAGCGCGCACAGAGACCTCCCCTACCCTTCGTCTCCTTACGTCACATCACCTCCCCTTAACATCATTTTAGTTGTTTAAATTAAGCCGTATATTGCCCGGCTGAGGACAATATATGTTGGGCGGAAATATATGATCACATTTACCCCCCCCCCCCCCCTTGTGAGAATTATATATTACTGTTATATGCCTATAATATAGACCGATTATGCTTTAAAACATGACTTACGTTTTTTGGTCAGATAGGAATTCAACTTTTGGCTAATATTGCTAAAACATAATGATCAAAATTGCATAGTTTCCTTTCAGTAGTTGTTTACACACAATGGACGGTACACAACACTTGTAAATTTACGTGTACCGAAAAAATATATAACTTCTGCTTCATCTTATAGTTAGCTGATCCTGGTATGTGATTCTTGGTGCCAACCGAAGTGGTGAGCGGATGGCACCAGTCCTCACTTACCAGGATCACCAACACCACAGTCCCACACGGGTGATCAGCCCGGGTGAGTCTTGACCTAAGCCCCACAGAGCCCGACGGTGCCAACAGTCCGTCAGGCCACACGAGGTGGTATGCCAAATAGTTTTGGGAAGTTGTATTTATGTTTCCTGAACGTTTATATTGATTATTTACCTGTTATTATGATGTATAGTTAAGATTAAAGGTGATATTATAGTGTAATGTGAGTGAGAATAAGACGCGCTATATCAAGAGTATTGACAGTATAACTTAAGTGTGTGTGTGTGTGTGTGTGTGTGTGTGCGTGTGTGTGTGTGCGTGTGTGTGTGTGTGTGTGTGTGTACGTTCGTGTGTGTGCGTGCGTGTGCACGTTCGTGTGTGTGTGTACGTTCGTGTGTGTGTGCGTGTGTGCGTGTGTGTGCGTGTGTTTGTGTGCGTGTGTGTGTGTGTGTATACGTTCGTGTGTGTGTGTGCGTGTGTGTTATTATGGCGTTCAGGTGAGTGTTTCTCCAAGGTTTTGTGGTCACGGCTTTTACCTGGCTTCTTGGGTAATCTTACATGTACAGTTGGGGACATTTCCGACAAGTACACTCAATGATGTGAATCAATTCTCTCCATTAGGTGTCAACCCCGAGAGTATCCAAACGTGAATCCTTAGCCTCTAAGTTACTCGGTGAGACGTGAGGTGCACACAGTAGCCTGAGACCACAATGATATAATTCGACTCATTACATCGTCCGGCAAAGTTTCATTCATCTAACGTGGAGTGAATAATACCTGTCCTGCAGTGGTCAATGTAAGGATGAAACAGATGGTTACAGAGTATAAATCTACCACTTTATTTATCCTCAAGCAAAGTGTAGGAGACGTTAGTATAGTGCTGGGCCTTATGTGGGTTAAGTGTTGTGGCGGTGCGACTGTCTCCTGTCCTCTGACCAGCGCGCACAGAGACCTCCCCTTCCCTTCGTCTCCTTACGTCACATCACCTCCCCTTAACATCATTTCAGTTGTTTAAATTAAGCCGTATATTGCCCGGCTGAGGACAATATATGTTGGGCGGAGATATATGATCATATTTACCCCCCCCCCCCCTTGTGAGAATTATATAGGCCTGTTATAGGCCTATAATATAGACCGATTATGCTTTAAAACGTGACTTACGTTTTTTGGTCAGATAGGAATTCAACTTTTGGCTAATATTGCTAAAACATAATGATCAAAATTGCATAGTTTCCTTTCAGTAGTTGTTTACACACAATGACGGTACACAACACTTGTAAATTTACGTGTACTGAAAAAAATATATAACTTCTGCTTCATTTTATAGTTAGCTGATCCTGGTATGTGATTCTTGGTGCCAACCGAAGTGGTGAGCGGATGGCACCAGTCCTCACTTACCAGGATCACCAACACCACAGTCCCACACGGGTGATCAGCCCGGGTGAGTCTTGACCTAAGCCCCACAGAGCCCGACGGTGCCAACAGTCCGTCAGGCCACACGAGGTGGTATGCCAAATAGTTTTGGGAAGTTGTATTTATGTTTCCTGAACGTTTATATTGATTATTTACCTGTTATTATGATGTATAGTTAAGATTAAAGGTGATATTATAGTGTAATGTGAGTGAGAATAAGACGCGCTATATCAAGAGTATTGACAGTATAACTTTAGTGTGTGCGTGTGTGTGCGTGTGTGTGCGCGTGTGTGTGCGTGTGTGCGTACGTTCGTGTGTGTGTACGTTCGTGTGTGTGTGTGTGTGCGTGTGTGTGTGTGTTTGCGTGTGTGTGTGTCTGTGTTTGCGTGTGTGTGTGTGTGTTATTATGGCGTTCAGGTGAGTGTTTCTCCAAGGTTTTGTGGTCACGGCTTTTACCTGGCTTCTTGGGTAATCTTACATGTACAGTTGGGGACATTTCCGACAAGTACACTCAATGATGTGAATCAATTCTCTCCATTAGGTGTCAACCCCGAGAGTATCCAAACGTGAATCCTTAGCCTCTAAGTTACTCGGTGAGACGTGAGGTGCACACAGTAGCCTGAGACCACAATGATATAATTCGACTCATTACATCGTCCGGCAAAGTTTCATTCATTTAACGTGGAGTGAATAATACCTGTCCTGCAGTGGTCAATGTAAGGATGAAACAGATGGTTACAGAGTATAAATCTACCACTTTATTTATCCTCAAGCAAAGTGTAGGAGACGTTAGTATAGTGCTGGGCCTTATGTGGGTCAGGTGTTGTGGCGGTGCAACTGTCTCCTGTCCTCTGACCAGCGCGCACAGAGACCTTCCCTCCCCTTCGTCTCCTTACGTCACATCACCTCCCCTTAACATCCCCTTAACATCATTTCAGTTGTTTAAATTAAGCCGTATATTGCCCGGCTGAGGACAATATATGTTGGGCGGAGATATATGATCATATTTACCCCCCCCCCCCCCTTGTGAGAATTATATATTACTGTTATAGGCCTGTAATATAGACCGATTATGCTTTAAAATATGACTTACGTTTTTTGGTCAGATAGGAATTCAACTTTTGGCTAATATTGCTAAAACATAATGATCAAAATTGCATAGTTTCCTTTCAGTAGTT
>CAUDMG010000224.1:660000-847500 GCA_958450375.1 Homarus gammarus
ATCGTCCGGCAAAGTTTCATTCATCTAACGTGGAGTGAATAATACCTGTCCTGCAGTGGTCAATGTAAGGATGAAACAGATGGTTACAGAGTATAAATCTACCACTTTATTTTTCCTCAAGCAAAGTGTAGGAGACGTTAGTATAGTGCTGGGCCTTATGTGGGTTAAGTGTTGTGGCGGTGCAACTGTCTCCTGTCCTCTGACCAGCGCGCACAGAGACCTCCCCTTCCCTTCGTCTCCTTACGTCACATCACCTCCCCTGACATCATTTCAGTTGTTTAAATTAAGCCGTATATTGCCCGGCTGAGGACAATATATGTTGGGCGGAAATATATGATCACATTTACCCCCCCCCCCCCCTTGTGAGAATTATATATTACTGTTATATGCCTATAATATAGACCGATTATGCTTTAAAACATGACTTACGTTTTTTGGTCAGATAGGAATTCAACTTTTGGCTAATATTGCTAAAACATAATGATCAAAATTGCATAGTTTCCTTTCAGTAGTTGTTTACACACAATGACGGTACACAACACTTGTAAATTTACGTGTACCGAAAAAATATATAACTTCTGCTTCATCTTATAGTTAGCTGATCCTGGTATGTGATTCTTGGTGCCAACCGAAGTGGTGAGCGGATGGCACCAGTCCTCACTTACCAGGATCACCAACACCACAGTCCCACACGGGTGATCAGCCCGGGTGAGTCTTGACCTAAGCCCCACAGAGCCCGACGGTGCCAACAGTCCGTCAGGCCACACGAGGTGGTATACGAAATAGTTTTGGGAAGTTGTATTTATGTTTCCTGAACGTTTATATTGATTATTTACCTGTTATTATGATGTATAGTTAAGATTAAAGGTGATATTATAGTGTAATGTGAGTGAGAATAAGACGCGCTATACCAAGAGTAGTGACAGTATAACTTAAGTGTGTGTGTGTGTGTGTGTCGTTCGTGTGTGTGTGTACGTTCGTGTGTGTGTGTACGTTCGTGTGTGTGTGTGCGTGTGTTCGTTCGTGTGTGTACGTTCGTGTGTGTGTGTGCTTTGTGTGCGTGTGTGTGTGTGTTTGCGTGTGTGTGTGTGTACGTTCGTATGTGTGTGTGCGTGTGTACGTTCGTGTGTGTGTGTGCGTGTGTGTGTGTGTACGCTCGTGTGTGTGTTTGTGCGTGTGTGTGTACGTGTGTGTGTGTGTGCACGTTCGTGTGTGTGTGTGTGTGTGTGCACGTTCGTGTGTGTGCGTGCGTGTACGTTCGTGCGTGTGTGTGCAAACCTCTACAGTAAATGTCATTAATAACTGCATTAAAGCAACAATACCTAGTACGCTATTTTCACCACATTATCATCTATAAAACAACTTATTTCACCTGGTAGTTAAACACCCCAGCGCTACCCTAACTTAACCTAACCTAGCCTAGCGTAACCAAACCCAACCCAACCTAACCACACCTAATCAAACCTAACCTAGCTACATATAACCTAACCTAACCTAGGCTAACAAACCCAACCAGACCCAATCCAACTTAAGCAAACCTAATCAAATCTAGCCACATTTTTTTCTTCTTTTTACGGGTATTAGCCCACCCGGGCACAGGTCACTGACCCGCATCAGGGCCTGGGGGTTGAAAATGTAATAATAATAATAATAATAATAATAATAATTAATATTAAATAATATTTATAATAAAATACAAAATTAAAAATAAGATAATAATAATTCATAGTAAATAAAATTTATAATACAAAATTAAAAATAAAATAATAATGATAACAATAATAATAAAAACAATAATAATAATAATAATAATAAAGAACCATAAAGAAATGCAAAAATGAAAAAAATCAATAGTGAGAAACAATATATGTATGTTGTGTTGTCAAAGTAAGAGAAATAATTGAGACCCTACAATTGTGTGTAAATGAGGCAGAAAGTCAGATCAGCAGCCTGGGGCTTGGTCACAATTTTCGTGATGCCATATGGCAACACATTATACTTCCAATATCTTCCCAGGCGGCAGTACCTCCCTGTTTAGTGGCTGCCTACTACCTATAAAACACATAACCTAACCTAGTCTTATCTAACCTAATCTAATCTTATCTAATCTAACCTAATCTAACCTAATCTAACCTAACCTAACCTAACCTAGCACCCACGAAGCGTTAAGGTGTTAAATCATAAGATAAGATAAGCTAGAGCGTCTAATCTTCAGGTGATCCGCAGATTCTAAGACCAACAATCCAAGACTACAATAAGACCAACCAGATTAACCAAAATACACCTAAGGTCGTTATTCACTACTACGGTGTACCAGGTTTCGAAGACCCGAGTCCTAACCATGGTCCTTCAAATCAATATCAAGACCCGAGAAGACAAGCCAAGACTCCATTAAAACTCAGACCAGAAGTTAAGTGTCATGACCACACAACCCCCCCTTCCCCCCCCGGCACCTTTGGGACCCCCCCTCTTAAGAGACCACTAAAGAAAACCAACATAAACCTATTCCTCAAGATTTGCGACAGGATTTAACTAAAGATATCTCGAGCAAGGACTTGAACCTTAAGACCTCACGAGCCAAGATTTAACACTCAATACCTCCCAAGTCAAGACTCACTTAAGACTCAAGACCTCCCTAACCAAGTCTCAAGAAACTGTTGATCCAAGTTCTAACATTCAAGACTCCCATCAAGACTTACAAGATATCCTAAACCATGACTTAAGACTCAAGACCTCTATACTAAGATCTTTGACTCGGGACTTCTTCAGCCAAGACTCAAGATCTCTACACTCAGGACCATCTCAACCAAGACTCAAGACCCTCTACATCAAGACTTTAGACTCAGGACCTTCTCAACCAAGGCTCAAGACCCTCTACATCAAGACTTTAGACTCAGGACCTTTTCAACCAAGACTCAAGACCCTCTGTATCAAGACTTTAGACTCAGGACCTTCTCAACCACGGCTCAAGACCCTCTACATCAAGACTTTAGACTCAGGACCTTCTCAACCAAGATTCAAGACCCTCTATACTAAGACTTAAGACTCAGGACCACCTCACCAAGCCGAGACATAAGACATGTTTGCATGTTGCTGGTAAACTTCGCCTTCAGAGTCTCAAGGGGTCAGCTGGGTGTACGTGAGCCAAGATGCCTGGATGAGTATATTAAGAATGTTGTAATAGAGGGGTTGCTCACACGAGGAATGCAATTGCCACAAGAAGACAAGGAAGACGATTACCAGGTTTTAAGGTAATGTATCGTCGATTTTCTTCCCAGAGAAAGTAGTGTGTGGAGCTATTAGCATCGGGGGGGGGGGGGGGGGGGGGGGGGAGACGGAAGAGTACCCCCCAAGCCAGCTGCTAATGCCCACACACACACACACGCTTACACATTTACATACATATATATAAACACCCTTACAAATACATACACACACATATACTATATATACACACAGACATACCCACACACACACACACACACACACACATATTCACCCGCACCCATACACATAAACACGCTTACACACACACACACTATATATATATATATTATATATATATATATATATATATATATATATAATATATATATTATATATATATATATATATATATATATATATATATATTATATATATATATCACGCTAAATAGAGATGCTCGCCGATTAAGCCTCCAAAAGCATTGAAATATTGCCGCACTGTGATAACTTCTTGTTTTTATTGCTATAACTCAAAGAAACTTAATTTGCATAAGTTAAAATTTGCTTGTCGTTTACTAAAATAAGATAGCAAAATTATACCTAAAGTAGATTAGATAATCATGGGATAATTTAGTGATAGTTTATGGCCAGTCAGAAGTTCCCAAAAAGATAAATACATATAAGATATCGGTTATCGGCAATTATCATTACTTAGTACATATAGGGACAATGTAAAACTTTAATTAAGAATAAGAATTAACAAAACTGTAGTGTCCATAATAACATCGTTTACAAAACTAATTTTTCTACAGATGTTTTCTTCTGTTACTGTAATTTTGTCTATCTTTTGTTTTCATTGTTACTAAGTTCATTAATATCAAGACAACAAAAGAATAAATGCAACACAACCATCATTACAGTTAACCATATTCCCCCCACGTCGCTGCCAGCCGGGTCCCTAATAACACCAATTTGTAGTCATAATATTTGTGAATTAATAGACATCTTCCCAGACCAGATACTGAAGAAATAAACCTCTTGTGTGTACAGAGTCACGAAACACACAGCGAGGAACAGAGGTCAAGGAATTAACAGTGGAAGCAGATGATAATTAAATTGCCATTAGCTGAACGTACAGTTCCCTCGGTAAACAGAATTGAATCGTGCAAGAGGCAAATTGCAAGGTACAAGTGGTGCATAGTCAGCCACCCTGACGAAATATAAAAAAATGAAAATATATCGAATAAACTTAAAAAAGATTAAATTAATGTGTCGATTAATATAATTAATTAGGAGGAGTAATTATAGATTTGATTCAGATTAATATGAGAAATTAAAAGATTTAATTGAAATTCGCAGTTTGTGATATTGAAACGAATATATATATATATATATATATATATATATATATATATATATAATAATATATATATATACTATATATTATATATAGAGAGAGAGAGAGAGAGAGAGAGAGAGAGAGAGAGAAAACTTCTCTAATGTACCTTGGATTAAGTGAAAGAAGATCCTCACAGATTTATGACAAATGCTCCTGACAGATAAATCCTAAATGAATGAGAGAAAATTCCCCCATAAATTGTAGTCCCAATAAAAAAAAAGCCAGCTCATTGTCCTTGATTTAATAAGACAAATTTCTTCACACTTAACTCATTATTCCCCGAAGAACAACAAAACAAAGCTTAGTAAGTCACTGACTGACTTCCCTGCACTTTAAAGAAGAAAAGTAATCCTTTAAACGTGAAAAGTGTCCGTCAAGTCAGGAGAGGCAGATTCATACACTCACGAAAAATAAAAAAATCAATCACAATCCATGATTTAATGAGTCAAAGTACTCACAAAATGTTATAAAACCAATCATCTACACCCTCGTATCATTTTGAGTCACACGCCTCATTTTTCTACTCATAATTCCACAAGTAAACTCTCTCACACACTCACTCACTGCTCACGGTTTAATGAGGGAAATACCTCACTCATGACCCAAGTCGAGGCCATGAGTCCCGTGCGTGAGTCAGTGAGAGATGATGAGTATATTAGCCGAGTATAATTGGTATAATTGGTCAGTTCTGAAGTCATGGAATAGGGCAATTATACCAGGCATGAGCGTTTAGGGATGCTGATGATAGTATTGATGGCCGTGTCGGAGAGCTGTCTAATTCTGGCCGTGTTGGAAGGTTGTCTAAGTCTAGCCATGTTGGAGAGCTACATCTAATTCTAACCGTGTCGGAGGTCTGTCGTGTTGGAGGTCTGTCGTGTTGGAGGGCTGTCGTGTCGGAGGTCTGTCGTGTTGGAGGGCTGTCGTGTTGGAGGGCTGTCGTGTCGGAGGGCTGTCGTGTCGGAGGTCTGTCGTGTCGGAGGTCTGTCGTGTCGGTGGGCTGTCGTGTCGGTGGGCTGTCGTGTCGGAGGTCTGTCGTGTCGGAGGGCTGTCAAAGTCTAGCCTTGTCGAAGGGCTGTCCAATTCTGGCCGTGTCGGAGGGATATCAACGTTTAGTCATGTCAGAGGGCTACGTCTAATTCTGGCCGTGTCGGAGGGCTACGTCGAAGTCTAGGTGTGTCGGAGGGCTGTCTAGGGGTGATGGGTTTTCGTCTTGAAAGGTATAGTCTCCCACCTGGGTGGTGGCGGCGGATGAGACGTGTGTTGAGTTCTAGGGATATGTTGTTTAGTGGATAATAGTGACTTACGTAATGCTGCTATAACCACGACTACTACTACTACTACCACTACTACTACTACTACTACCAATAATAATAATAATAATATTAACCTCTTCCTCTCTTCATGTACCGTATATAGTCACACTACGAAACATGATTACTAACTTATCCTAACTTAACTTAAACTAACCTAACCTAACCTAACCTAATCTAACCTAACCTAATCTACTTGAGATATAGTTTCCTTGCGTTATGATGTCAAACGACATCTTAACTACAAGTCCATTTCACCATATATAAAGTGTTTTACATTCAGTTTCAGTATAACACATCGAATATGTCAGCTGGTGGGTAATATCCTGTGTTGAAGTGTGGTAGGCATGATATAACTACAGGTAGGTGAGTAATATCCTGTGTTGTAGTGTGTGTGAGTCATGATATAGCTACAGGTAGGTGAGTAATATCCTGTGTTGTAGTGTGTGGTAGGCATGATATAACTACAGGTAGGTGAGTAATATCCTGTGTTGTAGTGTGTGTGAGTCATGATATAGCTACAGGTAGGTGGGTAATATTCAGTGTGTTGTAGTGTGTGAGAGGCATGATATAGCTACAGGTTGGTGGGTAATATTCAGTGTGTTGTAGTGGGAGAGGCATGATATAGCTACAGGTTGGTGGGTAATATTCAGTGTGTTGTAGTGGGAGAGGCATGATATAGCTACAGGTTGGTGGGTAATATTCAGTGTGTTGTAGTGGGAGAGGCATGATATAGCTACAGGTTGGTGGGTAATATTCAGTGTGTTGTAGTGGGAGAGGCATGATATAGCTACAGGTTGGTGGGTAATATTCAGTGTGTTGTAGTGGGAGAGGCATGATATAGCTACAGGTTGGTGGGTAATATTCAGTGTGTTGTAGTGGGAGAAGCATGATATAGCTACAGGTTGGTGGGTAATATCCTGTGTGTTGTAGTGTGGGAGGCATGATATAGCTACAGGTTAGTGGGTAATCTCCTGTGCTGTTGTTGTGATGTGGGAGAGGCATGATATAGCTAGTGGGTGGGTAATATCCTGTGTTGTTGTGGTGATGTGGGAGAGGCATGATATAGCTACAGCCTGGTGGGTAATATCCTGTGCTGTTGTTGTGGTGTGGGAGAGTGCAGGTGGTGTCCTGGGTCAGCTATATCGTGGGGAGACGCCCTACCCATTCCTCACACACCTGACCCTCACCGACCCCACATGACTGGGCTCAGGGATTACTCACACGGGGATTTTGTATCACACGTCCACTAATTGACAACATTGACAATTTGAAATCCCCTCAACACAAATTTCTAAAATCTAAAACTTCCTTATTTTTTTTTTTATACATTTGAAAATTGAGAAATAAAAATTAATTTTTACATCACAAGAAAAACTGAGATATTTGCCATCAATCATATTAAGTTGGTTGGTGCTCCGTGTGTGTGTGTGTGTGTGTGTGTGTGTGTGTGTGTGTGTGTGTGTGTTTGTTTAGCATATTACACCCCTCGGCTCATAACACCTGATATATTCTCAAATTTCTGGGTGTTTGTTTGTAAAATGTCTGACCTCTTCCCTTCCCTCCCCCTTAAAAAAAAAACTGTTATCGGAAATTGCACCAGAGAATGACTTACTGGCTGCCAAATACACTTATCTAAGACGTATTCAGAGATAAGGAGTGTGTGGAAAGTTTTGGGTTGAGAAAACTGACGAAAGTATTAATAGTAAAAAAAAATAGACACACATACTTCAGGAACGTAACTGTCTGTTGAAGTTAGTCCATCTAAATTATGATTTCTGAAGTAGTTGAGTGAAACACGCTGAGGGTAGAAAATGATGCATGGGGTAGAAAGTGATAATTATTGATGTATGAGATAAATTCTGATAATTTTTTATGCATAGAGTAAATACTGATAATGCTCTGTGCGTGGAGTAAATATGGATAATTTTTTATTTATTTTTTGTTGCATGGGATAATCAGAGATAATTCTTTGTGCATGGAATAAACAAAGATAATTCTTGGTGCATGGAATAGAGATAATCATTGATAGATGGAGTAAACAATGACGATAATAACTGATAATTCCTATAATATAGATAACTTTAGAAGTGCTTTCTGATATATGTCAATGACCTTTCCAGAGTCTTTTGAGGTGCTTTTCACTCTTTGTCTCTAACTAACCTAACTTAACTTAACTTACCCAACCCCTAAAACCTAACCTAACCTAACACAACCAACATTACCTTAATAACCTTACCTAACATAACCTCTGTTAAGGAATATAACCCTTCAAAAATAACACCTGGCACCAGCTGTGTTGCGTGAGAAAATTAAAAAAAGAAGATAACTGCATGAGACTTTAACTCTGTTTACTGAAGATGATTTTTACTTTATACACACGCGGCTCCCTCGTGTGTACACGTTTACATGGCATGTATGTGTAGCGAAATGTACACGCTCTTATTTAAGATCATTTTCAGACAGAAATATAGAGAAAAACACAAAGACGTGTGTGTGTGTGTGTGTGTTTTATGGAATATGGAACATAACATCAACTTTACAATATCTGAAAAACTCTAAAACAAATTATCACAAGACAGTATATATCAATAAAACATATCACCTCCAGACATGAGAGAGAGAGAGAGAGAGAGAGAGAGAGAGAGAGAGAGAGAGAGAGAGAGAGAGAGAGAGAGAGAGAGGGGGGGGGGGTGTCCCGACTTGGTGTGTAAATCGCCGTCTTCGGTCCAGCTCACGACGCTGTCTGCTGACCGGCTCTCTATTACGTTCCTCCTCCTTCTTCTCCTTTCCCTCCGTCTTCCTTCTCCAATAAATATTTTATGTACCGTCAATACTCTCCCGGGGGTCATTATAGCTTTGACATCATCGCCCGTGACCTGTCGTGACCTGGGCTGACCTGCAGGCCGCTCGTTACGGAACGGGTTTTGTTGTGGGTTACACCTAACATAATTGACACTTTAGAAATGTTTATCTGGTCTCCGGGGCCTCGTGTGGCTCCGGACCGTCCCCTCGTCCCGATGAAAATTTATATGTAGGCAAAAACTATAGGTTTGGGTACCACGGTCTGTCACTAATAGTCTTCTGGGCAGGTGACCCACCAACACCTGTTGATGTTGTTATTATTTATTATTATTATTATTATTATTATTATTATTATTATTATTATTATTATTATTGCTGCTGCTGTTACCCTAATTATTATTATCATCATTATTATTATCATTATTATTATTATTTCTGTCATTATAATAATATAATGAAACAGATATAAGGGACCGTATCTTTTTCTAAACTGTATACATTTTGTATAACTCGTCAAAACACCTAGAAATCCAAACCCTACGAAGGCGAAATTGAAAATAAATAATAACACTAAATTTGGATGGATAATTAATAAGATTTATACGTGCATTAGATCACAGGATTATTATTTCCTTCATTATTTTACCGATGAGTTTCATTAACGTTTGTTCACTCAATGTCCTAATCTTTTCAGCGCGGGTCATAGTGTTAATGTCGTGACTAGTCTGAGCTGCATCTCTGATTACTGGAATTACACTGTTTTATGTTTTAATTACAGGATCAATTACCAATAAGAATACAGGATAAATAACCAGAATGGACGTTGTATTTACGGAAAGTATATTGCAATTAAAATGACCTGAGAAAAGATTAGATATGGGGGAAGATTTGGCAATAGTTTAGTAAATAAGGTAGAGCGAGAGAGGGCACTGGGGAGGGGGAAGAGGTGAAGGAGAAGGGAAAAGGTGAAGGGGAAGGGGGTGGAGGAAGGGGGATGGGGAGGGGGAAGGAGAAAGGGGGGGGGGTGACAATGAGAAAGGGGGAGGGGGAGACGAGGAAGAGAGGAGAAAATATGGATGATAATGACAGAATTAATGTTGGAGAAAAGGGAGTGGGGAGGGTGGAGGGGGAAGTAGACAAGAGGGTGAGAGGGAGAGAAAAAAAAGAGGGAGACATAAATAAGACGACTGAGGGAGGGAAAGTAATGGGGAGGAAAGAAACTAGGTAGTGAGGAAAGGGTAGGGAAAGTGGAAGGAGATTCTGTGGAGGAAGGAAATAGGAAAGGGTAAGAATAAAAAGGAAGAAGAAGGAAATAGAGTGAATGGAGTGATGATAGTATGGGTGGAGGGGGAAGTGAGAAGTGAGAGAGAGGAAGAAGAGAAGAGAAGAGAAGAGAAGAGAAGACAGGGCAGGATAAAAGGGAGAAGAAAAAATGTGGTAAAAACTGGAGGTAAAAGAGAAAATATTAGGAAGAGAGAAGAGAAGTTAAGAAGAGAGGAACAGGAGGAAGAGAAGGAGTATAGGAGGAAGAGAAGAAGGAAGAAGAAGAGGAGGAGGAGGAGGAGGAGGCAGAGAACGAGGGAGAGGGAAGAGTAGGAGGAAAATGAAGAGGGGAGAAGAGGAAGCATATGACTAGAGGGAGGGAAGAAGAACACGAGGAAGAGGAAAAGGAGAGAAAGAGGAGACAGAGGATGAGGGAGAGGGAAGAAGAAGAAGAGAAGAAGAGGAGAGAGAGAGAGAGAGAGAGAGAGAGAGAGAGAGAGAGAGAGAGAGAGAGAGAGAGAGAGAGGGGGGGGGTGGGGAGGAAGGTTGTCGTGGCAGGCTTGTTGTTGTTCAAGGCGTGTGACTTTGAGGTATTTAATAAGACAGTTGAGTGTGTGTGTGTGTGTGTCTGGGAGTGTCGTCCACACCCAGGCTACAGTCTCTCACTCCTGCCTCTCAAACAATTAAAAGTATCGATAAAGGTGTCTTGTGTACACTCACTTGCATTCTGGTTTACTCCTCAGGATTTTCATTACTATTTTTTTTTGTTTAAAGTATAATATGCAAATCAGTTCAGAGACCATAGGGAAAAAAAAAAGAATTTATTAAAGAAGAGATAAGAAAGACTTGGTCTCCATACCTTCGTAAAATAATAAAAATAATTACTATGAACAAATCTCTAATACCAAACTCAAGTGTGTTTTGCTCACTATTTAATTCCTGTTAAAATCACATAAAGTTCTGTGATGAATTATACCACTTCACCTCGACCCAGACGCCTCAGACTGCGGCTTCATAAATAAACGCCAAGACCTTTTTCCCTTGTTTCACCACAGTATTTATTTTCTATGCATAAAACAAAAAATATCTTAGCGAAATTTAACATGGAATAAAAACTATTATAAGACGATGCTAAATAATACCTTAATAATATCCTTTAAGAGAGTCAGAGCACCACTACAGTACCTCAAGTCTCTACTCAATTTCGACGCCATGTTATAAGAAACGGAACACTACATGACAGATAAATCACCTTCTCCTACAGTCTTCATGCACTATCGCCGCCATATTTGACAGGTGATATAGTGTTGCAGCTCAAGTTATTCAGGTTGTGTTGACCGTAAGACTCTTGGGGAATCAGGACCATATTCCTGAGTCTCTCGTGTATGTGAGGCGTGTTGGCTGAATTGTCTTGGTTACTACCTTTGTTAGTGTTCATATTACTGTTGTTGTTACTGTCATAAGAACATACGAACATAAGAATGGAGGAAACTGCAGCGAGCCTATTGACCCATACTGGGCAGTCCCGTTTACACCCAACCCCTATTGCTCATATAAGTATCCAACCTATGTTTGAAGCTATTCGGAGTATTCGAGTTAATGATGATATTTGGTAACTTGTTCCATTCATCCACTACTCTATTTCCAAACCAATGTTTACCTATTTCGCGCCTAAATTTAAATTTGTCTAATTTAAAACCATTGTTACGAGTTCGCTCCTGGTTTGATAGTTTGAGTACCTTTGTAATGTCCCCTTTGTTTAGCCCTGACTTCCATTTATACACCTCTATCAGGTCGCCCCTCTCTCTACGTCTCCCGAGGGAGTGCAAATTAAGATGCTTTAACCTGTCTCTATACTCAAGGTTCCTAATGCCCGGGATTAGTCTCGTCATTCTCCTCTGAATTCTTTCCAAGGATTCTATATCCATTCTGTAATACGGTGACCAGAACTGAACTGCGTAATCCAGGTGTGGTCTCACAAGCGCAAGATACAGTTTTAGGATGACCTCGCTAGTCTTGTAACTAACACTCCTTTGTATGAACCCAAGTACTTTATTAGCCTTGTTACGAGCAAAAACACATTGTTTACTTGGCTTAAGGTTCCTACTTATCATTACTCCTAAATCTCTCTCGCAGTCGGATTTCTCTATGGCAACGTTGTTCATCTGGTATCTGGTTTCCCTGTTTACATCTCCTATACTGAGTACTTTA
The DNA here is from genome assembly GCA_958450375.1 of Homarus gammarus. Lineage (NCBI taxonomy): Eukaryota > Metazoa > Arthropoda > Malacostraca > Decapoda > Nephropidae > Homarus > Homarus gammarus. The sequence continues at coordinate 672,195 of CAUDMG010000224.1, forward strand.
CATTTGTCCACGTTGAATTTCATCTGCCATTTTTCAGACCATTCGAAATTTTTTTTTAGATCTTCCTGTAGTTTTGCAGAGTCCTCGTCAGGAAGATCTAAACAAATGTCCTTGTTAATGTTCTTGTTAGTGTCCTCGTCAGTGTATCTTGTGAGGCGTGGTGGCTGGCTTGTCTTTGTTAGTGTAGCTTTTGAGGCGAGATGGTTGGATTGTCCTTGCTACTGTCTTTGTTAGTGTAGTTAGTAAGGTGTAGTGGCTGGTTTGTTGTTCTTAATGTCCTTGTTACTATCCTTGTTCGTGTAATCTGTGAGGTTGGTTTGTCCTTGTTAATGTACTTGTTAGTGTTTTTTATGTACTTCGTGAACCTCTGGTGGACTGGTGGTGGATGGTTAATGTAAAAATTTGGTAAGAAAACTTGAATTATTACTCCCACTATTCTCATTCTTTCTAATTGTCTACTATACTACTTCTACTATACTACTACTACTACTACTATTAATACTACTTACATTATTACTTGTACTTCTACATTCACAACTATTACTACTGCTATCACTACTACGATTACCATTACAACTACCCTCCTACCACCTAATTTACTATCACCACAACTACAAAAATAAACACACTACGGATAAAGAATGTTAAAATATTTATTTGCCAAAAAAATGCTACTTTTAATGAGAAATGGAGAGATTTAGAGAGAAAGAAAGATAGAGTGAAAGGTACGGGGGGGAGCTAGACACAGACAGATAAACAGACAGACAGACAGGTAGGGAGGAGGAGGTGAAAACAACAGAACACGTCCCACTTTCGCCTGATACTTAATGTCGAAGGATGGAGGGATGAAGGCAGGAACTCAGATATGTTCAAACGTTTTACTCACGCCTGTCTCCAAAACCCCATGCAAAGTGCTTTCACAAATGCATCGATTGCTAGCGCTGCGCCTCCAAAAATGCAACTTGAGGAGCCGAGAGGAGAGACGAGTGTTTGAGGAAGACCCAACACGGGACATCTTCACGTGCAGGTACGAAATGTCTTGTTTTCGGACATACATGAGCAAGGTGCGCTGTTGTCACTTCTTACGTGTGATTAGAGAGCCGTGTGCGTGTGTGTGAATATGTGTACATGATGACTGATGGGTACTGATGCCGTGTGCGTGTAAGAATATGTGCACATGATTACTGATGGGTACTGTGTACGTGTGTGTGTGTGTGAATGTATACATGTTGACTGATGGGTACTGAGGTCGTGTATGCGCTTAGGCCCTTTTGACCTACCTGTGACCTCGACCCTTATGACCTACCTGTGACCCCGACCCTTATGACCTACCTATGACCTAGACCCTTATGACCTACCTGTGAGCCCGACCCTTATGACCTACCTGTGACCCCGGCCTTCATGACCTACCTGTGACCTCGACCCTTATGACCTACCTATGACCCCGACCCTTATGACCTACCTATGACCCCGACCCTTATGACCTACCCGTGACCCGGCCTTCATGACTACCTGTGACCCCGGTCTTTATAACGTACCTGTGGCTTCTCTTGACCTGTGTGTGACCTCGCATTACTGCTCAGCTAAATTAACACATTTGAAGATAATTCTTTTAGAGAGTCAGTTTTACGACGGGAGTTCCAATCATCGGTAGTTAAATTGACTATTAACTTGTCACCTGAAGAGTAACCAACCTAATGCTAACCTAACCTAACCAAATCTACCTTACCTTAACCTACAATAACCTAACCTAACCAAATCTACCTTACCTTACCCTACAATAACCTAACCTAACCAAACCTACCGTACCTTAACCTAACCAAACCTACCTAACCTAACCTAACCAAACCTACCTTACCTTAACCTACAATAACCTAACCTAACCAAACCTACCTTACCTTAACCTACAATAACCTAACCAAACGTAATTCCCCAGGTAACGTTAGGGTGTTTAATCTTCAGGTGATCAGTGAGTTCTTGTTTATTGGTTCTTTACCTGTCGATATATCGGTCAATTGTGTCTATCGGGATATCGGTAGTACTGAGGTTTTGTTTTATCGGATAAGGGTGGATTTGGTGTGTTATCTATAGAGATATCGGGAGCTTGAAGACACCGATACATGATTAGGTTAGGAAGTCAAATCACCGATAGACAGGAAATCAAAGCCACCGATTTGCGAATTATGCTCAAAGTCACCGATTTACAAATAGACAGGCACCCAGTCACCAATTTACAAATAATCGCTCAAAACGACCAATTTACAGATAGACAGGTGTTCAAAACCACTGATTTACAGGCGCTCAAAACCACCAATTAACAGAGACAGGCGCTCAAGGTACCAATTTACAGATAGACAGGCGCTCAAAACTACCAATTTACAAACAGACAGGCACTCAACGCCACCAATTTACAGATAGACAGACGCTCAAAGTCACCAGTACGCAAATAGACAGTAACATCAAACATGTCAGTATTGGAGCTTCAAGACACCGCCCCATACACTATACAGAACCTTCCAGACAGTGACCTAACACGAGACCATTGTTAAACGAATACCCAAATTTTTAATGGTTATATGTTAAAATCTGGGTAATCTTTCTCGATGAATCTATATAAATCATGGAAAATACAGGAAATAGTACCGTAAACACAGCATTTCAATATGTTAAAACACAGGAGATGTTTAGTGAAATAGGTGTATTAAACACTATTGAACAGTATAAAAACATCCATCCAACCAGCCAGTGATTGCAACTTAAGGATTTAGGATAATATTGAACGTAAGATTGCAAAGGTTGTTTCCTAAGGGGTCATCTGAACGGGAGGGGGAAGGAGGGTAAGGGGGTCACTATGGAATCTTATAATGAGGTCAGGTATTTAATTGTTGGCCAATAATTATCGATCATGACCTCCCCGGGTATGGTATGAGAACATGATGGTAGGGAGTGTCTGGGTCAACAATATGTCAACAACCAGGGAATCAAACGAGCACTTATCTCTGGTCAGAGGTCAGGTCAGGAGGAGGGGGGGGGGGGGGATTTGCCATCTCTCGGGTATCAGGTATCGCTAATTGTTGCAGGGAAGGACTGAGGAAGACGGGTCGTGATGGCATCTTACACAAGGTTGCCTTCTTCAGACACAAGGATCCCAAGACGGAGATTTTGAGATGTACGTCATGAAGGAACTTAACTTTAGATTAACTCATTTTTAATTAGAATACCTCTTGTTGTTGTTCTTCTCTTTATATTGTGCTTTAATAATACCTGTTGTTGTTGTTGTTGTTTAGTAATATTAGTTGTTGTTATTTATTTATTTTAACCTTACTTTCTCTGTTGCTGTTCTTTGTTTCTTCCGTCTTTCAATTTTTTTTCTTGTCCAATAAAATCCAATGGATCATATCTTTAATGTCTGTTGATTTTTACATTTGTTTAATTATATAAGTTTGGTCCAATAGTGATTTATATACTGTATGTGTGTTTATATATCTGAAGCCACGTATTAACTTCAAGGGCTCGTAGAACAAAACAATATTTTGAACATAAGGTAAAAATAATCTCATATAGAGAACAGTTCGTTAGATTTTCTCAGGTATGTGTGTAATTTCGTTGACTTCACGGCGCTTAAAGGTCAGTAATTGCAAGCACAGTATGTTAGGCTTTTGAGGGATTTTATATAAAAACAAATTCAACATTGTCGACATAATTTTTGAGAAGACACACACACACCCATTCCCCCTCACTCTTTCCCACTACCCCCCACTCCTCCGTATTACTCCCACTTCTTCCCACTCCCTGCCAGTCACTCCCACTTCCCCAAACTTCTTCTCACTCCCACCACTGCCTCCCACTCCCTCCCCCCCCACCCCCCTCAGAGATTAAAATCCATTTAAAATTTCTTCAATGCTGTTGACTTTATAAAAGGGTCAAAGGTCAACACATCTCGTCAAATGAGGTTTTCCCCTTCTGTTGTTACATCACGTTTTGAACAAGTTCTGGACGCCACTTTGTAAAACAGCACCAAGCTTAATCTAATCTAACTTAACTTGCTGTAACTTTACCAACCCTACCCTAACCTAATCTAACCTCTTTAGCCTAAACTAACCCAACCTTACCTAAACTAACCATACCTACCCTAACCCAACCATCCATAACCTAAACTAGCCTAGCCTAACCTAACCTAACCATACCTAAACTAGCCTAACCCAACCATACCTAAACTAGCCTAACCTAACCATACCTACTGTAAACTAGCCTAACCTACACTGTAAGTCATCCATCTACTCCTCCATATTTTCTCCCTCCTTTTCCTTCTTCTCTCCCTTCTCTACCTCCTCCTCATCATTCAAAGCCAACACTCCCCCCCCCCCTCCCATGGTAATCTCTGACCACCGCTAATCATTAAAGAAACACCAAATCTACGTACATGTATCTGTTAAGCCAGGTGGTGGTGGTGGTGGTGGTGGATGTCAAGGTATATTTTCGTCTTGCCAAATTCGTGTCTCGGTTGGGTCAGGAGAGAAGGGCAAAGTCACCCTAATTTAGCCATTTTCGGGTAACCTTTGACTCTTGCTGACCCCTGTAGAGTGAACATGGCTGTGTTTTGTTGTTGTTGTTTATGTTGATTCTGTATCACTATCCTCCCTCCATCACCATCACCAACCTCTATTATTACCCTTCACCACTATCCTCCTCCACCAAAACCACTCTTCGTTACTAGCCTCCATTATTACCCTCCACCACTACTACCCTCCACCACTATCACTCTCCACCACCACCAATCTCCACCACTAGCCTCCATTATTACCCTCCACCACTATTACCCTCCGCCACTATCACTCTCCACCACCACCAATCTCCACCACTACTACCCTCCACCACTATCACTCTCCACCACCACCAATCTCCACCACTAGCCTCCATTATTACCCTCCACCACTACTACCCTCCACCACTATCACTCTCCACCACTAGCCTCCATTATTACCCTCCACCATTATCACCCTCTACCACTATCACTCTCCGCCACTAGCCTCCATTATTACCCTCCACCTCCATCACCCTCCACCACTACTACCCTCCACCACTATCACCCTCCACCACTATCATTCTCCACCACTGCCCTTCATTATTACCCTCCACCAGTGTCGTGTCCTGACTGGCCGCCCTAGAGCACCTGCCTCACGAAGCAGTTGGCGGAGTCATCGTGGAGAGTGACTTTATCTTCACGAAGTGACCTCGTCCGACCAACCATTATACTGACCACCCGTAATAATCCTCCCCGGTAACTAATTTGATGGGGAGAAATGATACTGATTAGATATTTATCTCACCTAATCATGAGGATTGGGGGATTAGAGGAGTGTCCTTTCGTTCGTTCGTATATACCCAGTGGGAGGTGTGGTGGGGGTGGTACTCTGAGCTGAGAAAAGTAAAAAATGGTGTTCGTATTTTTTTTTTTTTTCATTTTGTCTTTGCTTTTTTTCTGTTGCTTAAATTAAAATATTATAATCCTTCTTATAACCTAATATTGTTTTTTTAATTGTTTTTGTTATGGGGAAGAATGACAGTTAAGGTGAATTAGAATGACAGAATGATGACACTAATTATATACCAGTATAGAACGTTCAGTTAATTCAATTACACTGAATAAATACATATCTCCATTCTAACTTTGTAAGGACAGGTACAGCATGTTAGGCTCTCTGTGTTTACAAAGATACAATCACTATTTATTTACCTTTTATTGACATAGAGACTCACGTAAAAGTCAATTAATTTTTATATGGAACGGTTCGTTATTCATTCCTAAGTTCTAATTAATTATTCGCTAATTACTCCTATCCTATACTCCCATAGAACGATTAGCTATTCACTCATATACTCAGAGAACGACCAGCCAAACATTCTCATATTTCCAAAGAACGATTCACTATGCAGTTATTCCTTTAACTTGTTTATCAGAAATTACATCATAATCATGTTAGTCTTTCACTGTTTTTTGCACGGCGGGAATCACTGGGAATCACTCTATTAAATGCCTCCTTCCTGACACGATTCCAATTTCGATTTAGTCTCAGGTTTGTCTTGATTAAAACTTCACACTCATCGTCGTCTTGGTTTTTATGCTGATTAATATTATTTATTTATTTTTGTTCTTCCTATTTTAAGGAATTTCGAAATACTATTACCGCTACTAACAATAACAACCACCATCATTACTACCAACCACAACAACCACCAGCACTACCACTACTACTATCAATACTAACATACAACAACAACCAGCACCACCACAACTACCACCACCAAAACCAGAACCACCACCACTACCACCACCAAAACCATAACCACCACCACTACCACCACAACCATAACCACCACCACAACTATCACCATCCATCACTACTACCACCACCATCACATTAGGTATACCAATAGCTCATCTTAATTACATAAACAAGGGCACTTTCGCTAAACTCAGCACTCGATGAAATATAGCGGATAATAAGTCCTTTTTTCCTCGCTGGACTGGCAAGTTTTTCCCGTCCAGATTTCCCTTTTCCGCAGCTTGTATTAATATATAAATTTACCAGATAATGTAGAAATATCCAGATGTTATTTAGGGTGAGTAACGTATAGATAAAGGTTAAGTTAGTGTAGTTTTAATGGGTAAAAATGAATGATGAATGACCATGAGAAAATATGACAGTCATCCCGTTACTCATCTGCCGCAGGTTGTTCAGCTAGGTCCTCTGCCATTCTCATCCTTGTGTCAGGCCTCCAGAGGGTTGTGTTTAGCGTCTCTCACTACACACACACACACACACACACACACACACACACACACAGTTCCTTTCAATCATCTTACACAAATTTGCTCATCTTTAGTCATATTGTTATGGTAATGGACATCTTCCCCAGCGGTCTATGTCACTTTACTTTTTCAATCATCGTACAAGTAATTAAGTATGACATCTCTTAATCCAACGTCACAAAAAAAAGAGATCGGGTGACTCTTCTAGCGCGTTACTCAATGACATTCTTTTAAATCATTTATAAAAAAAATCCCATTAATCATCTAACTAAACATTTTATAATTATTTTTAAACCACGCTTTAAAACAAACTCCTTTTACTCTTCCAACACATCATTTCATCATATGATATTAATGTACTCATTAAAAAAAAGATTTAATAGTTTCACAGCTGAGTGGATAATCAGGACCCCAAGACGTCTTATTTTTCCTTGGTGGGGTGGAGAGATACTGACTCTAGCAACTAACCTCTCCTCTACCACACGCGGCTTTCTATGTTAACAAACTTATCCCCAGTCATACACTCCGAGGGGGAGGGGGGGGGAGGGGGGGTTATAGTTATCCCTACGCCTACACTGTTTATTCTATGATAATTATCTATATATCTATGACCACATAAACTCAACAAAATGCAGTTTCCATGAAAAAGTGTAAGCAAAATAATTTATTTTATGATTTCATATATTATACTAAAAGATTCATAGTGAGGTAATGAAAAATTGTGCTATATACCGTTTGTGTGGAAATTATAGCATGCACAGAGTAATGCTGTTTATTTCCCTTTGAGTGATGTCGAGTTCTTGCAAAAACCATATGGGTGTGTTAGTGGGAGACAGAAGCGGAGGTGTAGGGGTCCGGGAGGGGGGCGACACCACTGCTGGCAGAGGTGTTGTCACTACTACTACTGTCCCCTTATTTGTGTTGTTTTTTCTTCAGCATCATAGTTACCGTCATATTCCTCTAAAGAGTCATCTGATAGATCATCGTCACTTTCTGAGTAATATTCAAACATATTTTCACTATGAGAGGTGTCTAATGACGCCATGGCTATGGAGGAGAAAGTATATCGCGCCAACAGAACACACAAGAGATTACTGACCAGTGAGTGCAGTGACCACCAGCATGGCATCAAATACCTAAAGGGGGTTATTATAACACGATTTCTCAAAAACAGTTATAATTGGTCGAGGAGACAGCGTGAGAAAAGGATGCGGGTGGTCATTGGGTGATTTCCGTGATGGTTTCCTTTTGTCGGTATTTGTTCCGAGACTTTATTGACATAACAGAAGTGTTGCCACCACGTGGTGTAAAAAAGAAAGTCTATATCGCGCGAATGTAGGACGTCTGGACAACGGACGTTAGTTTGGGCCGTGGTGGTTAGGACTTGACCTGACCTAACTGTGGCCACGACAAACGTCCGCTCACCACACCGCACTCACCTTCCCCCTGAAAACATCTAATGTTTAGCAAAGTACAGTACATGACTCAAGGTCAGATGCAGCAATACTATTTGGACGTTAACGCGCGTGTACAGTCACAATCCAACGTTTCTACCCCCCCCCCCCCCCCACGGCTGGAGAGAAGACGAAGCCAAGGTTGAAGCAAGGCCAGGCGAACAGACATACACTATGCTTTGTGCTGTCGTTATAATTATAGCCCTACCATCATACAGTACTATATCATGCCAATGTTTTGAATCATATTTCATACCTGTGCTCGTGTGTTTTGCCTGAGTGACTGTGTTGAGGTGCTGGTGTGTGAGCTCCACCACCAAATAATGTTGCCTCATCACCAAACTACTGAACGAATGTATGTCCGTTCACTTGGCCTTTCTTCAACCTTGACTTCGCCTTCCCTCCAGCCAAGAGGAGGGGGAGGAGGAGGGGAGAAACCTTGATACACTGGAGTTTCCTTAAGTATGTTTTGTCCTTTTCCTTTTCTATGTCCGTTCGTCCGTTCGTCAGTCTTGTTTTCACAGGAGTCTATCATACACGAGAGAGAGAGAAACACTAATTCTAGCAATGTCTTAAGGAGTAGTCTGTCTTCTTCTGTCCAACCTTAAGTCTTTCCGTTCATCACCCCACGTGTCCGCCCGCTGGCCTGAGAAACCTGCCTTTAACCATTACTTACAGGCCAGCCCCTAAACCCTTCAGATTAATCAACCCTTTCTCTCCTCTCCCTTAGGTCTCTCCCTTACCCCTTGAGATATAGAGAAGAAAGTTACGCTTTTTTCCTTACCCTGGCATCTACTAACAATTCCTTAGGCCAGCTCTTAAACCTTAAATCAACCCTTAAACAAGCCTTTAAACTATTCCTTAATACTTAAAGTGAAACTAATCTTTAACCCAATCAAAGGCCATTCCTAAAACCTTAAAACTAAACCTATAAACCTTTGACCAATTTTCAACTCTTAAATCAACCTTTAAACCTCAGACCAGCCCTTAACCCTAAAACTATCCCTTAAACCATCCCTTAAAAACCATCCTTTATACTTAGATTAATCCCCAACCATCCTTCCATCCACCCTCCTGCCGCTCTCCCCATGACCCATGATGCGGAGCAGGAGGAAACAACAACATCCTTACATCCATATTCCTCAATACAATCAGAAAAAGCTGGAGTATCTTAACTTTGCTATTCACTTCACCTTGTTACTAACTTCACCTTGCTAGTATCGTCACCTTACCACTAACTTCACCTTGCCACTAACTTCACCTTGCCACTAACTTCACCTTGGCAGTATAACTAAGTGAACATCCTCCATGATTCACGTTTCTTCCTCGTCTGGTATTTTGATGATTTGTTTTTAATATTCCTGAATCACGAAGACTTGATTCACTAACTAACTAACTCGGGTCTCGCTCTGTGATGGTCGTGTGTGTGTGTGTGTGTGTGTTGTTCTACAGTGAGTTGTGATTGTTGTGGTTATCGTGTTTTTTGTCAATGAGGGTATCTGTGTATTTATCTAGTTTACCTTTATTGTCATACTGAATTGTTTTACCTTTCAGTATATCTTTTATTTAATGTGTGTCCTTCTCAGTATGTCTTACCGTCTTCACATTTCCTTCCCACTTACCCATTCCTTCCACTTACCCATTCCTTCCACTTACCCATTCCTTATATTTGTTTAGTTTAATTTCCCTATCTCTCTTACCTTACAGTTTACTTTTCATTTTGCTAGGTGACGATTTGTCTTCATTTAACACTACCTTACTTTACCCTAACACTACCTTACTTTACCCTAACACTACCTTACTTTACCCTAACACTACCTTACTTTACCCTAACACTACCTTACTTTACCCTAACACTACCTTACTTTACCCTAAAACTACCTTACTTTTTTGTTGAGGTTTCCCATCACCACCTACCTAACCAGCTCCCTTACCTGTGGATGGGTTGACCCTTGACGCAACACCTGACCTTAAATCATAGGAGGTAATTATCACTCTCTTAGATTCTATTCTTTATGTCTCTTTATTATTTTGTTTATTTTCTCGGGTTGTTGATTACATTTTTTGTTCTCTCTCTCTCCCCTTTCTCTCTCCTACTCACCCTCTCCCTCACCTCCCTCCCTCACTCCTTCCCTCCCTCCCCCTTTCTCTCTCTTCTCCCTCTCTTTCATTTTCACCTTCTCCCCTCTCTCTCTCACCTCTCTAGCCTCCCTCTCCATCCCTCTCACTCCTCTCTTCCTACTCATGTGTAAAACTCATCATATACTCATTAAAGATTCATTTGGATCCAATTATCCACCACAACGAACAAACCATGAGTTTATCTGTAGCCCATTCACTCCTTCTATGATCCACCCACTCTTTCTCTAGCCCACCCCCTCCTTCTCTAGCCCACCCACTCCTTCTCTAGCCCACCCACTCTTTCTCTAGCCCACCCACTCCTTCTATGATCCACCCACTCTTTCTCTAGCCCACCCATTCTTTCTCTAGCCCACCCACTCCTTCTCTAGCCCACCCACTCCTTCTCTAGCCTATCCACTCTTTCTCTAGCCCACCCACTCCTTCTATAGCCCACCAACTCCTCTAGTCCACCCACTCCCTCTCAAGCCCACCCAATCTCTCTAGCCTATTCATTTCCTCCCTAGCTCACTAAATCCCTCTCTAGCCCACCCATTCCCTCCCTAGCTCACTCAATCCCTCTCTAACCCACTCACTTCCTCCTAGCCCACCCACTTCATTCCGAGTCCATTAACCCATTGATACCCCACCCATATTCATTCCTTCTGCATCTAGCCCATTGACTTCTCTCCCACACTATTGATGCTTCACCCACACCCACTATTACTCCACCCATACCAATTATTATTCCACCCACACCTATTTATACTCCCGCCCACATCCATTTATACTACGCCCACATCCATTTATACTCTCCCCACACCCATTATTATTCCACCCACACCCATTTATACTCCGCCCACACCCATTATTATTCCACCCACACCAGTTTATACTCCGCCCACACCCATTCTTACTCCGCCCAGCCTATCATTATCTCACCCACACTCCTTCCTAGGCTAGTAATACTCACCCGAGACTCATCCCACTTATCAGGATTCACTACCCTATTACCATCTCTCTCTCTCTCTCTCTCTCTCTCTCTCTCTCTCTCTCTCTCTCTCTAATATGTATCTTCTCCTCACGTGGACTCATAGTGGACCCTCCTCGGCAACCAGTGACTCAGCAACGACTCAAACTTTGAGGTCCTGTGTGACTGATTCATGCCAGGCACTGAGGCAGCATCACCCAGTAAGCTTGAGTTTGGGAATCTTGGCACTACCTAGTTTTCACCATTTACGAATATATATATTGTCTTTTGGTGGCTAGTGACTCGGGGGGTGACTCACTGATTAAATGACTCCGAGATTGAGTGACTCATAGTGCAGGTATCATTCTCCCACGGCCATGGAAGAGTGGGCTTAAGCAGCTCGACCTTTCCTCTCACTCCTCCCTCGCCAAGAGTATCAACATTACTAAACAATTCATTCTCTGTCTCTTCTCTCTCTCTCTCTCTTAACAAGTTTCTAAAACCTTTTCTCATCGGCGAGACCAGTGACTCAGGAGCGACTCAAAGCTCTTGACTGACTGACTCAAAGCGGCGGCGGCGGCGGCGGCATCGTTTCCCACGCCCCGGTAAGGGTGGTTGACACGTGGCATGACCCCCACCCCGCCAGGCTCCGCTAGCCACTACCTGAATAACCAATGAGCTGGACACTCCACTAGCGCCAGCCCACACACGCGAGTTTTTTCTCTGAGCAACGTCGGTTTTATGAGCGTTTTGTGGCCATTCTCTTCAACCCCCGGAACCTCTTCTAGCTGTACTTGTGGAGAGAAAACCACATTTTTATTCTTTTCATTCCAGAACATGAAAAAATAATCCACACAGAGAATTACACGTATTAAAGTTGAGTTATTGAACCCATGAGAGGTTTAATTCGAGGTATAGAAAACGGGTGGATAAGGTTTGAGCGAAGTCCCCCCCCCCCCCCTTCTCTCACAGGACGCTCCGAGGTCGCTTAAACCCCTGACGTAACTAGCTCGGCACGATGCTGCCTAGCGATGCCGGAATTAGTGAAACCTTGGGAGTCTTTTTGAAGGATTTTGGTAAGGGTTAAGGGGGTTTCCGAGTGAGTGTAGAGAGAGAGTTGTTGGCTTCTTTTGAAACCTGAAGATGTATGTGTGTGTGTGGGCGTATAAAGAGGACTACAGCCGTAGGAGGATGAGGAGGAGAAGGTTTGTGTCTAAAATATCTCTATCCATCTCTCAGAACTCGCGGAGAGCCCAGGAGAGGTAGAAGAGATTTGGTCATAATTTTTTACTGGTTGTAGTAATGGTTAAGGCCACTAAAAGGGTCAAGAGGGGATGCAGGTGATTTCGGGAGGGCACCAAGAAGGATCTGAAGGTGTTTAATTAGGGTCAGGTAAGTTTGTTGTTTTTTGCGTGTGTCTGTCTGACTAGTTTAAGACACCCTTATTAAGGTGATTTTTTTTTGTTGTTGTTCACTGGGTTCAATATGCTAGTAAAGCTAGTCACGTTTAAGGCAGTCAGGTGTAGAAGCAACAGATGGCGACATAGACAGGTGTGTGTGTGTGTGTGTGTGTGTGTGTGTGTGTGTGTGTGTGTGTTGTGTGTGAGGTCAGTGCAGGTATGAGGGTGTGAGCAGGGGGGGGGGGGCAGATAAGGTCATGCAGAGGTGTGCTGATGTGCATGTAATGGTGCAACATAAAAAAAAAGAAGAAGAAGGGTGAAGGTCTTGCAAATTGCAGGGGGTGATGAAGGCGGTGAGATTTGGGTGTTGGAAAGTAAATACTGAAGAGATACTCACAGGACGTGGTTCATTTGTTTTTTTGTTTTTGTTTTTTACGCATTTATTATTTGTTAACTAAGGAAGCTGAATAAGGTATTTATTTTAATTCCTCGTTTGAAAAAAAACAACAACAGGAAAAATCAACATATTTCTAATTTATTTTTTCGTTTTTGTATTTTTTGTAACTACATTAATAACGTTACTGTTTGATAAATATATTTCTCACCCAATATATTTTGAGTTATACAGTCTATTTCATTATATTTAAAAAGAAAGTTCCTGGTTTGTATTAAAACTGATACAAAAAAAACGGTGATCAAAAACTATATCCATTGAAACACGTAAATGTACTGTATATAAAGACAGTCAATAGAAACATTTCTCATTGAATGATTTACATAATGCTAACCATAAATATTAATTCCAATTGATTTAAATTACCTAAAATCTTATTCACCTGCTAATGCCACACACCTCACCCTAATGATGAGCTTTCCTGTCAGTACTTTACCTCCTCACTCCCATTTTACCTTCAGATCGCATTTTCCAATAATCACACACACATTACCTTAAGCATCTAAGCTGAATTATCAAGAGACAACTTTCAAAATGTAATAATAAGAAAGGTGGAATATTTTACACAACTATTTTTTCTTTGTACATATAATTATTACAAGTATAAAACAACACAGACAGGCGGCGTAGATAGTTTTAGACATTACAGATAATCGAAGAGGATAATTTTAGGTACTAGGCAAACATAGTTATGTAAATAATATTATAAGATATTTAGGGTAAAAAAGGATAATTTATGGTTACAATTTAAAGTTTAGGAAGATGGAGAGAGTTTGTTTACAGGCGTTACGTGAGTTGAAGGTTAAAAATAATCTTGTAACATTAATTAATTATTACTGGGACTTACACAACTCATTTTCCTTCCCTAGATGGATTACTTATGAGAAATCAATTAGTTGCGTGACTTGTGTCCTTCATATGTTCTTATGTTCTATAAGTCTAAGTCACTTTTCTTGTAAGTATAAGTGTAAAAGTCACGCAAGTTAGTGAGTTTCATAGTGTCTTCAGATTTAAGTATTCATTCTAAGTAATTTATTTTTATTATTAGAGTTGATGAAGAAAGTTTTGTGTTCAAGACAAAAAAAAATGAAAACGACAAAATATAATTAATTTATTTTGAACTTTGTTGAGTGCACTTTTCTTTTCCTGTTTTATTGGTCTATTATTAATATCTTATTGTTCACGTCCTCTTTATTAAATTAGCTTTACAATTCATCTTTATTAATTTTTATTTTGAACCTTAACTTTGCAATTTGTCTTTATTTGCACTTACTTTTCATTTCATCTTTATTAAGAAAATTTTTCCTATCTTCTTTATTGAGTTAACCTTATATATCATATTTATTATATTTACTATATCAACTTTGTATGTCACCTTTATTGCACTAACTCTCATTCACTATTCTCTCATTTTCTATCGTCTCTTTCTCTGTTTTGCCTCTTTCATTGTATTATTTGTTGAGAAGGAAAGAATGAGCTAAATTTCTTCTTTTTTCTCTTCTACAAAATAGCCCTCGAAGCTAAATTATAATTTATATAAAGTTAGGAAAAGATCTTTTATTACAAGAAAAATAGGACCTTTTTTTATTAATATCCTCCTGTCTTATGTTAGTCTCTCTATATATTTCTCTATTTTTCTCACAAACTTTTATTTACGCATTTTCCCCGTTTAACACACACACACACACACACACCTTCAATCAGTTGATGCTTATCAGGTCAGGGCATCACATGTTTGGGTGCAGCGCCAACTATCGTCGTGACGTCATTTCCGGCTCCTCCACCCAATAAGGGGAGTGAGCGACCATCGGAATGTAGATCAGTTTATTGTCGACTGGAGGCGGAGTTAGTCATACCACTGTCAAGATCCGCCTCTCTCTCTCTCTCTCTCTCTCTCTCTCTCTCTCTCTCTCTCTCTCTCTCTTATTAGGCCGGGTATACCTATATATAGTTGTAAAAAAAATCATATGTTATACTTTTGTATTTGTTTATGCTTTTACCCATTAATTACACAAAATCAATGCGTACCTCAATGTTATTTGGTCATTATTTCGACGTAGAGAAAACATTATAACTCTCTTCGTGTCTAAAACAGTGTCTTTTTTTTCAACTTAAGATAGAAACCTATTCATATCTTTTCATATATGTTCAATGGTACTACTGAATGAACTTTCTTTATGAGGTCCATTTATGAACATTTTATTGTAGTTTGACTGTAAATTGTTCAACGACCTGATAATTGTTCACATAACTTAATCCCAAAGTGCTTAAACATCCATCAATATTTACATAACACTCGTATTTATCGAGAGGACCGACTTTCTCAATGTAAATTTGTGATGTAAAAAATTAATTGCTGTAAATAGGACGAAATATCACACCATAAAACATGTAAGTTTGTTTATGTTGTGTGTTGGAGAGGTGAGGGGGAAGGGGTGGTGAGGGGGGTGGTGAGGGGGGTGGGGTGGTGAGGGGTGGTGAGGGGGGTGGGGTGGTGAGGGGTGGTGAGGGGGGGGAGGGGTGGTGAGGGGGGGTGGGGTGGTGGCCAGTGTGGGAGACAATGGTGGGGAGGGAGGATGGTGGCCAGTGTGGGAGACAATGGTGGGGAGGGAGGATGGTGGCCAGTGTGGGAGATAATGGTGGGGAGGAGGAGCTAATAGTAATGTTTTAGGGACTAGGGTGTAGGGTGTAGAAGGGTTGTAAGTGGGGAGGGTGTGTAGGTGTGGGATTTAAGGGTGTAGGAGTTTTGGGGTGTAACATGTATTAGGGGGTGTTAAAGTGTGGATGTAAAGGGGTGGTATGGGTGTAGTGGAATTAGGGTGTCGGCAGGGGTGTGGGTAGGGGTGTAAGCAGGGGTGTTGGCAAGGGTGTAGGTAGGGGTGTGGGCAGGGGTGCTGGCAGGGGTGTAGGTAGGGGTGTTGGCAGGGGTGTAGGTAGGGGTGTTGGCAGGGGTATAGGTAGGGGTGTGGGCAGGGGTGTGGGCGGGGGTCTAGGCAGGGGTGTAGGTAGGGGTGTTGGCAGGGGTGTAGGCAGGGGTGTAAGCAGGGGTGTAGGTAGGGGTGTGGCATCTGTGTCAGGGTGAAGGTCCCGGAAGTGAGGGGTGTGGCCAGATGAAGGGAAAGGGGGGTGAATAATTATTGGCTTATTGGTCTAGAAATTCAGAGCTGGGGAGGAGATCACTATGGAGGGGAGGATATGCTGGGAGGAGTTTATGATAGGGTGTGTGGGTAGGGTAGGGGGAGTGAGTGTAGTGGAGTGAGGGGGTGAGGGTAAGGAGTGGGGCTAAGGGGGTAAGAGTAAAGGGATAAGGTGTGGTTGGTGAGGGTAGGGGGTGAGTATAGAGGGGTGAGGGTAGGGGGATGAGGGTAAGGGGGTGAGGATAGAGGGGTGAGGATAGAGGGGTGAGGGTAGAAGGGATAAACTAAGTCCAAGTGTCTCTCGTTCCACCTCCTTCCCTTTCCGCTCCCCCTCCCTTCACCTCCGTATCTCTCCTATCCCTCCCCTTTCCTTCCCACCATTCCTTCTCCTCCATCACTTCAATACCTCCACACCTTCCTCCTTACTCACCTCCTCCACATTTCCTATCCCATCTCCACTCCTTCCCTATCAGCTCCTCCACATTTCCTATCCCATCTCCACTCCTTCCCCATCAGCTCCAGACATCCCCCCCATCTCCTACCCTTCCCCACAACCTCCACACCTCTCTTTCCCCACACCTTCCATACCTCCTCCTCCTCCTCCTCCATACCCTCCCTTCTACCCCGACCTCTCAACAGGTGTGCAACAAGCAATCAACACTGTTACCTGCATATCGTGCGTGTCAGATGTAGATTCCTCATGCACGGACGGACATACGGACGGGCTGACCACGTAGTTACACGCCATTTTTTATAGGTTATGACCTTTGGAGAAGCATCTAAGTGCGTGTGAAGGATAACGTTACGATATTGGTACGTTAACCTCCTGCAGGAAGCAGTCTTCGTTGAACATATTAATCCTACTCTTCATTAATCTTAAAAGGAAGGAAATGAGTTGCGTTAACGATGTATTATTGTATAAACCCCATTAAATATACGGTTGTTGTATTTTATAAGCTGAGTTAATTGTTAAATACCTCCATAGTAATGTAGAGTATCTCTGTGTAATAAACTCTACGGAAATTATATCCTTGTATTTCACTCATTATATAGTCTCTCTCTCTCTCTCTCTCTCTCTCTCTCTCTCTCTCTCTCTCTCTCTCTTTTATTATTATTATTATTAGTAGTAGTAGTATTGTTGTTGTTGTTATTATCATTGCTATTATTATTTTTATTATTATTATTATTATTTATCAATATAGTAGTAGCATTATCACTATTTTATTGCCATTAGCTGTTATTCTTATTAAACACATCCTCATAGCTGTAATGATTATCACTACCATCATAACTTTCACTCCTTCACTACCATCATTTCTTTCACTCCTCCTTCACTACCATCACTTCTATCACTCCTCCTTCACTACCATCATAACTTTCACTCCTTCACTACCATCATTTCTATCATTCCTTTATTACCATCATTTCTATCACTCCTTCACTACCATCATTTCTATCACTCCTCCTTCACTACCATCATTTCTATTACTCCTCCTTCACTACCATCATTTCTATCACTCCTCCTTCACTACCATCATTTCTATCACTCCTCCTTCACTACCATCATTTCTATCACTCCTCCTTCACTACCATCATTTCTTTCACTCCTCCTTCACTACCATCATTTCTATCACTCCTCCTCATCCATCATTTCTATCACTCCTTCACTACATCATTTCTATCACTCCTTCACTACCATCATTTCTTCACTCCTTCACTACCATCATTTCTATCACTCCTACTTCACTACCATCATTCTATCACTCCTTCACTACCATCATTCTCACTCCTTCACTACATCTTCTATCATTCCTTCACTACCATCATTTCTATCACTCCTTCACTACCATCATTTCTATCATTCCTTCACTACCATCATTTCTATCACTCCTTCACTACCATCATTTCTATCACTCCTTCACTACCATCATTTCTATCACTCCTTCACTACCATCATTTCTATCACTCCTTCACTACCATCATTTCTATCACTCCTCCTTCACTACCATCATTTCTATCACTCCTTCACTACCATCATTTCTATCACTCCTTCACTACCATCATTTCTATCACTCCTTCACTACCATCATTTCTATCACTCCTTCACTACCATCATTTCTATCACTCCTTCACTACCATCATTTCTTTCACTCCTCCTTCACTACCATCATTTCTATCACTCCTTCACTACCATCATTTCTATCATTCCTTCACTACCATCATTTCTATCACTCCTTCACTACCATCATTTCTATCACTCCTTCACTACCATCATTTCCATCACTCCTCATCATACATCATTAACAGCCATTACTCCTAGTTTACTCGATCAATGAAGTAATTAACGAACTCTCCTCCGATAGTAATTAGCGCATGTAACGCGGCTAATGCAACTATAACAAGGTCGTTTGCCTAATTTAAGACCAGTGTTCGTCGCCTACCAATGGCTCATTTGCATTCGATTATTTCCCTCGCACGAGTTGTGTTCACCTGTAGAAAGTTAGTTCAGGTGGGCAGGTGGAGACGGTCTACCTGGCCTTTATTTTAATTATTTAAAATTAGTATTTGTTTTTGTCTCTTTTTTTTTTTCGTTTTCTTTGGGTTTCTCTCATTTTCGTATTATTTTTTATTTGTTGTTATTGTTATTGTCTTTGTTCTTCTTCGAGTGCAAAACTTTATATACTTACACACAGAAACACCTTTACAGCACAGTACACAAATTCACACAGCGCTACATATTACGATAATATACATGGATAAACTCAAATATACATACACCAACATATACTTGTACACACATACATACAGTATATATTCATACATACACAAGAGAGACGATTTATAAATGCGTTAAATAAAGTTGGAAGATAAAGAAACACCAAAGATAAGCTAAAAAATAAATGAACAGGTATGGAAGTGGCGCGAATGAAGGCATAAAGAATGAGGGTTAAAGATGGATTAAGCCAAATGATTAAAAATATTTACAGAAGTCTTAAGTTAGGACGAAATATGAACAACAGAAACAAAATAATAATAATAATAATAATAATAATAATAATAATAATAACAATAATTAATGTTTCTCTCATCTAACAGTCAAACATTTCATGAACATAATTACTCTCTGAAAGTAAATATTTACCTTACACATACATTACGTGGGAGAGTCTGAACATGGGCGTGTGTGCACTAAACATGGATGGGCGTGTGTGGGCGTGGGTGGGCTTGGGTGGTTTGGTTTGGGTGGGTGTTTGCTTGGTTAAATTAATTAGCAGGTAAATAATCTTTAAAAAACAATAAGCAAAATCAACACAGGTATATTAACTACTTTAACACCTGTCTATGCTTCTATATGTTTCAATGTTATATTCAATAATAATCGTACTGTAACTCTATTTGTTTACATCTAAAACAAGAAAGCAAAAGAAAACGAAGAAAAGTAAACAAGAATTGGCCAAAAGCTGCTTTAGTGCAGATAGCTGGAACCGTGAGTGAGTGACCCAAGATATAGCTCACGTAAGTATAATCGCTTTGTGTATTATAGACGATAATATTGTTGTATTTTTTCCTAATTATATTGAATCATATAACATATGTACTTATTTATCTTGTATTTCCTTATTCAATATATTATAAATTATTAACCAATATTGATTTAGCAAATATTATATTACTAAAAGAAATTAGAGAAGTTGAAGTTTACTTACATAATTACATAAAAAAATTCCTTTCCATTATATTACAGTAAATGAATGCGGCTTTACTGCGTTAATATGAAAATTATTATCAAGATTCCTGTAAAATTATTAAACGGAGCATAACACAAGATAAAGACAAGAGTTGCTTATATGATAAACAAAAATACAATAATATTAGTGAAAAAATAAACTAAGTTAGTAATATCAACAAAAACACTTGTAAGATGAGCAAAATTCTCGATAAAATTAATAGTAAAATGCTTACATTAAAATTTGTATAACAGGAATCTCTAAAAAAAATTCAGTAAATTGCACAAACAAATACAACAATCACAAAAAACATATACTGTACAAGGTTCGTCACAAATACACTAAGATTCATAAACAAACAAATAAAATAAAATTCACAAATAAATACAGTAACGTTCACACACCCAAAACTTTTCTATCCTGAGTTGCCTAGCCAAGGGGTGCTAAGGGTGGGGCCTTAATGGGAGAGTAGGTGGGCAGGGGTTGGAGGGTGGGCGAGGCAGGGGTAAAGATGGGTGAGGGTGTAAGTGAGAGAGGGTGTAGGTGGGTGAGGGTGTAGGTGGATGAGGGTGTAGGTGGGTGAGGGTGTAGATGGGTGAAGGTATACGTGGATGAGGGTGTTGGTGGGTGAGGGTGTAGGTGGGTGAGGGTGTAGGTGGGTGAGGGTGTAGGTGGGTGAGGGTGTAGGTGGATGAGGGTGTAGGTGGGTGAGGGTGTATGTGTGTGAGGGTGTAAGTGGGTGAGGGTGTAGATGGGTGAAGGTATACGTGGATGAGGGTGTTGGTGGATGAGGGTGTAGGTGGGTGAGGGTGTAGATGGGTGAAGGTATACGTGGATGAGGGTGTTGGTGGATGAGGGTGTTGGTGGGTGAGGGTGTAGGTGGGTGAGGGTGTAGGTGGGAGAGGGTGTAGGTGGGTGAGGGTGTAGGTGGGTGAGGGTGTAGGTGGGTGAGGGTGTAGGTGGGTGAGGGTGTATGCAGACAGAGGAATACGCGACCTAGGTTGTACAGAGCATACGAACATCTGTTGGCGAGATGTACAACAAACAGGAAGTGTGGAGGAGGAGGATACAGGAGAAGGGAGGGGCGCAAGGAAAGAGGAGGAGAAGGGGAGAGAGAAGGAGGAGAGGAGGGAGGGGCGCGAGTAAAGAGGAGGAGGAGGAGGAGAGAGAAGGAGGAGAGGAGGGAGGGGCGCAAGTAAAGAGGAGGAGGAGGAGGAGAGAGAAGGAGGAAGAGGAGGGAGGGGCGCGAGTAAAGAGGAGGAGAAGGGGGAGAGAGAAGGAGGAGAGGAGGAAGGGGCGCAAGTAAAGAGGACGAGGAGGAGGAGGAGAGAGAAGGAGGAGAGGAGGGAGGGACGCAAGTAAAGAGGAGGAGAAGGGGGAGAGAGGAGGAGGAGAGGAGGGAGGGGCGCAAGTAAAGAGGAGGAGGAGGAGGAAGAGTATGTAGGTGAGAAGGATAATGAAGGAAGGTGGAGTTGAGGTGAGGTGGACGATGAGGAGGAGGAGGAGAGAGGGCGCAGATGAGCAGCAGGCAGAGGAGGAGGAGGAGGAGGGAAGGAAGGAGAGAGAGGAGGGAGGAAGAGAGAAGATGGGTACAGGAAGGTGGGTGGGTGTGGGCGTGGGTGGATGTGGGCGTGGGTGAGTTTGGGCGTGTGTCACGATTTTGGGTGAGAGATTTATTTTGCTCGTTTTCTTGAGGCAACAGGGATGGGTCGAGCTGAGCTAGAGATGAGCCAAGGTTAAGGTAAGACTCTGACAAACCATCCTCACTGCTCCAACTGCCAGACCAAGGTTCATCTACCACACCTGAGTAACTAACACCTTTTCTCTCCCTGTTTTTAGCTGGTTCCTGTTTCCTGTTTGTGGTGTTTTACGTTATTTTCTGTTTAATTCGTTTTTGTATTTTTTTTTTGCGTCTTTATTGATTTTTTTTTTAGTATAGGTTTTTATGAAGTATTTATATATTCTTTTATTTTAATTACTGTTATTGTGTAGGTAAAATATATCATCACTAATCGAATAAACTTTTTTAATATAATTTTTCTAACTGAATCATTCCTCAAATATTGGTTCAAAGTTAAAAAAAAATTAACTGTTTTTTTTCCTTAAGTATTACAATTTACTCAACTGTACACGTCTATAATATCTTGTTGGTCTATAATTCCACTGAGACACCTGACGTATTGGGATGATGTATTTTTAAGAAGACCATTATGTCGCAGGTGAGTTACGATGCAAATTTGACTCAATACTTATATAAAAACAGATGACGAATACAAACAGTATCTCTCTCACTTACAGAACACGGACGTAAGGCAAGTGTTGATGATTCAAATATTTACCAAGAGTATATAAGTAAATCCGAAAATTTAAGAGATACGTTCCTGATTAAAGAATTGTTAAACTAAATAGAAAGGAAAACGAGACCCACATTTCTGCTTCCCTCGCACGAGTTACTGTGAAGTCAAATAACACTAATAAGGTGTGTGTGTGTGAGTAGGCAAGGTGATAATTAATTAGCTCATTATACTGCCAAGGATAATTAACTTAATGAACTGAATAATAATGGCAGGCACACACACACACACACACACACACACACACACACACACACACACACACACTTCTACACACAAATATATATAAATAATTACACACACAAATACATAAAAACACAAAATAACATAAACACATACACAAAAAATACTCACAAAAACACACACTAACGTATACACCTGAATACACACAAATCCCTCGGTGTATGAGGAACACAGCTACAACACACACTGTATAACCTGTACTGTTACAAACTACAACCTCACCTGTACTTTATCCAGAAATACAAACACAGTTTCAGGTATACAGTACAGGTGCAATAGTGATTTCCATATAGCGACAGGATAATAAACTTGGTGGTGTGTTTGGCTAAATAATAAACACAGGTATAGATATACGTATACAGTACAGGTGCAATAGCAATCTCCATGTGTTGACAACATCGTAAACCTGGAGCCTAAAAATACGCATGACTAGAAATGTTACTGAAGTTTTACTGGAATTGCTCTTCACACTTAGAAATATACCTAGACAGTATACGTATAGAGCATGTGTATAATATGTATGTGTAGACAGTATAGCGTATAATAAAGAGGTCGAAAAGCGTAGATAAGCAACGAATTCGTATCACCAAAGATCAGATTACGCAAGTGTCATACAATTATTCAAACACGGGTATATTTTGAGTCAATAAAATATAATCAGCATACATTCTTCATACATATACGATATAAACAGGTATAGATTCCCAAGGGATCGTGAGCAAAAAAAAAAACCCACTAGACTTGGATATACTGTACGTGATAAGGGTTATAATTAATTGACTTAAAGTAGCGTATCAAACATAGAGACGTAAATGGCGGCGACTTTGCACTGAGACTCAAGAATAACTACATATACTAACTATTATTAACCAGTTACGAGAGAAAATAAAAGAACAATGTATAGGAAAAACAAAAGCCGTAACTACAAACACTGTCTTTTGTTAATCATATTAGGAAAACAAATGAACGTCGCTAGAACCAGTCTTACAATGTCTTTTAACACACAATGATAAGGAAAAAAACAACGAACGTAACAAAACGAAGGAAAACAAATGAACGTACAGTAACAATAAACACTGTCTTGATGTTTATTCATAAGGAAAAACAAAAGGACATAACAAGAAACACACTTCACTTATACCCAGTTATAGGAGTCAGAGAGAGAGAGAGAGAGAGAGAGCAACGAGCCATCCTCTCTCTCTCTCTCTCTAGTACACAGGTGCTACGCTCACATTCCACTCTGACTCCTCCGACAGTGTACCTGATGCATACTGATGACCAATAAGCAATCAGGACCATTCCCAGGAGGTTTCTCATTGGGGCGTGCGTTATCAATTACCTCTAAAACCCGAAGCTATCCAACGCCCTATAGGAAATGGGATCTGGTAGTAAATATTCCCTTATAGTGAATTTATTACACCTACCTGTTTCTGATACTTTATTAGCTTGCTTAAGTAAATGGAAAAAAAGAATTCATTTTACAAGGTGTGATAAAAATAGTTGATTTATCGAGGCCAGACGCTTGTTAGGTTGTTGAGGTTGAGGTAGTGAAGATACTAATTGGGTAAATAACAACCATTTATCATTATCTTTCATAACGCAGGCCTAGGGTGAAGTCGTTACAGTGGTGAGTTATGTGACTCTCTCTCTCTCTCTCCGACAGCCAATAAAGATATACAATTAAAAAAAAAATTGGAAAATATCTCGAAGTTTCAGTAATAATTATGTTCATCCTTCATTTATTTTTACTTACACACACACACACACACACACACACACACACACACACACAGCCCCTATTAACCTCGATCCTACCCCTCCCTCCCTGCCTTTCTTTCCTTCACTCTCCCCTCCCCTCTTCCTCCTCATTCTTACTCCTTCCTCCTCTCTCTGCTATAGACCTCAGTTAGAACAGTTTTAAGTAATATGCTATTAAAACCATAAAACGACAGTTAAAACCATAAACTGACACAGTTAAACATAGCCCTACACAGTTAAAGCAATAGGCTGACATAGTTAAAACAATAAACCTACGCAGTTAAACATAGACCTACACAGTTAAAGCAATAGACAGATACAGTTAAAACAATAAATCGACTCGGTTAAACTTCATAGACTGACACAGATAAAACTGGCTGAAAATAACAGTCAAGTGGGCATGGGTTTATATTTTGGTGCAAGTCATCGCCATATTTAACAATTAGGCTACACATTGACTGTTTGACTGTCTCTGCGGGGTGGTAAGTGGCGTCTGTCTGTCTGTCTGTCACGCTAACCATCTTAAATGTTTAAACACAAAGGTTATATATTGATTTTTTCTTCCCGTGTGTGTGTGTGTGTGTGTGTGTGTTTATATACCTATGTATGTATGTGTGTATGAATGGCTATATGAATAGGGAAACTAATATCAACTTCGATAAAATACGGTTCATTATGCGTACCCAATACCCATTATAAGTATACATTACACGTAACCATTACCCATTATAAGAAACTATTACCCTTTATAAGTAACCAATACCCATTATAAGAATTCATCACCCATTATGAGTAACCATTACCCTTTATAAGTAACCATCACCCAAATGAGTAACCAGCACCCTTTATGAGTAACAATCACCCATTATACATAACCATTACCCATTATAAGTAACCGTAAGTCAGATGTTATCCTCAAGTACCGTGCTAGCAGGACTGGTGTGTGTGTGTGTTGTGTGTGTGTGTGTGTGTGTGTGTGTGTGTGTGTGTGTTGAACTTTCACTCCTAATAAGTAATACTCAGGTGGATATAACACACGGGGCTGGGGTGAGTGCAGGTGCAACAGAAAGACATGGTTATTGGTTATTGCAAAATACGACGTGATTTTTGGGTCATTGCAAGATGAGATGTGGCTACCGGTTATATTGCAAAGTATGAAGTAGTGATTGATCATTGATAGGTCTATTGCAAAGTAAGACGTGGTTATTGGTTATTGCAAGATGAGATGTGATTAATAATGATTGCAAAGTCTGATAAGAATTTGGTTTGTTGCAGCATAGGACAGGATTATTGATCACGGTAAGGAATGACCTAATTGTTGATCGCTGCCGGATAAGAAATAATTATGGAATGTTGCAAATTAATTCATGATTATTGATTGTTACAAAAGTATGGAACAGGAGGTAGTGGTGAGGGGTGAGGGATGAGGGATGAGGGGGGGGGGGGGAATACAGGTAGTAAGGGCAGGAGTCAACAAGAACAAGCGATATTCTTTTTTACATACATAAATAAATAAATAAATAAATAAATAAATAAATAAAAGAAAACCAAGGAAGCAAATAATAGTTTTTCTTAATCCAGACAAAAAAAAAAGTGAAAATATAAGAAGAAAAAGAAGATAATGAAGAAGAAACTGTTCCAACGAGAAGATATAATTTTTTGACCGGGCTAAACAAACAATCTTGGACCGTGATGAGTGTACAGAGGTCAGGAGAGAGCAGAACCCTGACAGTCAGCCAAAACGCGACATGACACACTGTCTCTAATTAAAAGAATCTGCCAGTTACCAAAGAAATAACCAAATATTAGATGATAAAACAGCGCATCGGGGGAGAGAAGAGGAAAAGGTGTGTCTGTCTGTCTGTCTGTCTCGCCATCGGTTGCTGCTAGTTGTGTGTGTGTGTGTGTGTGTGTGTGTGTGTTTTGTGGTCGACTCCTGTAAAATGTCTCCATTAATTATCGTAGACTTGATGTGTTCCACCAATTACCGCTGATAGTTTACATAAGCCATAAGTTGATCAATGTTTTTATACACATTAACACAAAATAAAGGAGGAATCGTCCTAAAAATAACATAAAGTCATATATAAAGAGATCCGTCGTTTTTGTCAGGCTCGACCGCTGTCACCCAAACTGAGACAGCCAACTGTCCACTGACTCACCACGTAACCCTAACGTATCTGATCGAGTGGTTAGACAACAGAAGTTAAATGGGGCACTACGATAACCTTCAAGCTATAGATCATGTTAGTAAATATCTTATAATGGCAGACATACATTGTTTGGTTCAGGTTGTGGCAGCAGGACTCGTTAAAGTGTCAACATTAATGTTTGGTCTTTGGTAAAGTTAACATCGAGAAGTACGTTAAGGAATACAATCTTATTAAACTTCAAGGTAAGAAAAAAATTATAATTACTCAATAGTGCAATAAAGAGTCAGCTAATATAAAATTGAATATTTTTGCAATCAATGATGAGCAAATAATTACATTCCATCTTTGTAGCAACTTAACAAGGAATACTTATAACTGCATTTTATCCTTGTGCTTACGGACACCACTACCCCTTCACTACCATTACCCCTTATAAACAACCACTAACCCCAACGGATCACCACTACCCCTTCACTACCATTACCCCTTATAAACAACCACTAACCCCAACGGATCACCACTACCCCTTATAAACAACCACTAACCCCAACGGATCACCACCCCAACGGATCACCACTACCCCCTTCAACTACCCCCTATCCCTCCCCTTAGCTTAGCACGCACTTAGCTATCCTCTCAGAGCCTTTGTCAGAGGAGGAGGCTCTTGTAAAAACAACAATGGCGTCTTTAATACGTCATGACTTTCCATAATGGATTTATGACCATCGGCGAACATTAATCTGTCCATAAAGATGATGTACGTACAGGCGGGCCATGGAGGGCGTGGGTGTGGACCCTGGAGGGCGTGGGCCATGGAAGGCGTGGGTGTGGACCATGGAGGGCGTGGGCCATGGAAGGCGTGGGTGCGGGCCATGGAGGGCGTGGGTGTGGACCATGGAGGGCGTGGGTGTGGACCATGGAGGAAGTGGGTGTGGACCATGGAGGAAGTGGGTGTGGGCCATGGAAGGCGTGGGTGCGGGCCATGGAGGGCGTGGGTGTGGACCATGGAGGAAATGGGTGTGGACCATGGAGGAAGTGGGTGTGGACCATGTAAGGCGTGGGTGTAGACCATGGAGGGCGTGAATGGGGACAAGTTATTGGATTGTGTGTGTGTGTGTGTGTGTGTGTGTGTGTGTGTGTGTGTGTGTGTGTGTGTGTGTGTGTGTGTGTGCTGTCCAGTAACAACCAGTACACTCACTTTATAGAGGTCATGCAGGTAATACGTTATGTGTTTACGAAAGAAAAAAAGACATGCAAGGGATTACAACTTCTCCAAACATTGCCTCAGTGCTAACAATAACAATAATAATAATAATAATAATAATAATAATAATAATAATAACAGAACTGGGTCGATACGAGAACACAGTATATAAAAGACAAGAAGAATAACAAGAATAGTACAGACAATAATGATAGCTAATAACGCTCAGATACCAATAACAAAAACTAAACATCAGCGAGCCTCAGACATTACCAAAGCTACAATCACAATTACAATTAACCTATTTTTTTTTTTACTTGAACAGAAATATATCGCTCATAGAACAACAGTCTTAAACACAATAGCACAAATTCCCGTTTAAAATTCATGAGAATCGCTTAACATCGGTCAAGACGTATGATCAATGTTACACACACACACACACACACACACACGAGAGAGTCAGATAATTAGCGTTGTGGGTATGATAATAGATGCTCTATATAATGTCAGAACCAGTTCACTAATTTTCTAGTTAATTGGAGATGAGTGGTTGGAGTCTTCGGCGTTGAGAATAATGAGTGGTTTGGTGAGCGTCCTGCTGTGTATGTGTGTGTGTGTGTGTGTGTGTGTGTGTGTGTGTGTGCGTGTGTGTGTGTGTCATAACATTGTTTTTCGGGAGTATTTAGTTGAACTGTCTATATTTAAATTGTCTTGTCCTTGCTTATATCACCTATCATCTCCTATATACTTGATGGCAAATATACACACAGCCCTAAATAACAGGCGACTTAACCATAAATGTCATATGGAACATAAATACAACTTCCAAAATTACCCTCATGTCCTGCCTCACCACGGCCTAACGAGCCATACATACTGTATAGTTCTGTTGGGGGCGGCTCAGCCTCCGAGTGGTCCACCTCTTGGCCACTCGCCTTGGGAGGCCTCAGGGCACCCCACTCCTTGGCTAGCCGCTTCCACAAATATTAGTAAATAATAATAATAAAAAATAAATAAAATAATAATAATAAAATTGTAAAAATTAATAATAAATAATACTAAAAACAATATAAATACTTAATAATAATAATAATAAAAATGGTAAAAATTAAAATTAATAATAAATAATAAAATAATAATAATATAAATTATTAATAATAAAAAAATGGAAAAAAATGTATAATAATAAAATGTTAAAAATTAATAATATTAACAAATAAATAAATAACTATACAAATATTATAAATAATTAATAATAATAATAAAAAATGGAAAAATGCATAATAATAAAAATGGTAAAGATTAATAATAATAATTATAATAATATAATTAATAATAAAAAAATAAAATAATAAATAATATTAATAATAATTATATATTTAACACAATTTAACCTATCTTTAACCCACTCCTGAACGAGAAGTAAACCAGATTTATGACCTCATGAAGAAAAATCAATTCACCCATTGTTACTCAGTTTTGGTAAGGAAATTGCATATTATTGAAGGCAAGTGTTGATGTTCACCTTCCTACCAAATTTACCTGAGAGAGTTTGTTTTCAGCGCCACCTACCTGAACCTTTGTGGCTAACCTGATCTATGTTCATTAGAGCCAATCTCTGAAGTGGTGGTGAGGGAGGGAGAAGATATCGTTGAGGAGGGAGGGGGAAAAATATCGTATGAATGGAAGGTAAGGATTGTGTGTGTGTGTGTGTGTGTGTGTGTGTGTGTGTGTCCCTCTCTGTGTGTGTGTGTATGTGTGTGTGTTATCCATGAACAACTACGCTGGACTGGCCATGTTACTCGTATGGGCGACAGTAGACTACCAAAGCAGCTACTTTACAATCACCTAGCAAATAGTAAACGTAACTCTGGCAGGCAATTGAAAAGGTATAAGGATAGTCTTAAGACAAACCTTAAAAAGTGCCAAATCGACCCCCCCCACCTGGGAGACGACTACTCCACACCGTAAAGCCTGGAGGAGCACCACACAAGAAGGTGTCAATACTTTCGAGTTAGCCCGACTGCATAACGAGGCAGACAAGCGCCAACGCCGGAAAAACGCCGCCACCGCCCCTCCCGCACTAGATGTAGCCCTCCACATGTGACATCCTTAATAACTCATATCATTTTATCATACCTAGATGATTGTCATACTCGATTTTCAGTGACAGCAAAGTAGTAGTAGTGGTAGTAGTATGTGTGTGTGGTGTGTGTGTGGTGCGTGTGTGTGTGTGTGGTGCGTGTGTGTTAATCTGATTATAAAAACAGATACACAAAACCACAAACAACATATTCAAGACACTCAATGACCAACACTCACGCCTTCACGAACAACCTCATCCATCTACAAGAGAACAAGCGACAGGTATAACCACGAACACGAGAGAGAGAGAGAGAGAGAGAGAGAGAGAGAGAGAGAGAGAGAGAGAGAGAGAGAGAGAGAGAGAGAGAGAGAGAGAGAGAGAGAGAGAGAGAGAGAGAGAGAGACTTCCACATAAGGTACAGTACGTGTGTGTCAAATCTGAAGCAAATCGGTCGAAAGATTATTGATTTATTGACCGTAAATTATGACCCCCCCCCTTCCCCTCCCCCCCAGAGACTCGTGCTTGCTGACCTCTGACATCAGTATTTTGGGCTATATAAAAAAAAATTACTCGAGGATGACCTATGACTCTAGAATATCGAGAACGAGGTCATTATACACACTAAGATAGTCAGTTCTTTGTGGGTATTTAAACTAGGGTTCATAGTATCAATTTTGAAGGCAATTAACACAGAAAGGAATGTAAAGGTTGGAAATAATTATAGAAACAGAGAGAGAGAGAGAGAGAGAGAGAGAGAGAGAGAGAGAGAGAGAGAGAGAGAGAGAGAGAGAGAGAGAGAGAGGGAGAGAGAGACGTAATGATAAACAGAAGAGAGTAATAACCACTACATTCATCCACGTCACAACATACCTTATTTATATATTATTTATATATGTAAATCAGTAAACCACGTACTTATAACACATTTTACTTTAAAGATTAACATCATATATCAAAGTGAGGAGTAGAGAGGTGAGGGTGAGAGTGGCCGAGTCTTACATTAGCGTCGTGTTCCTGTTGCTTGCATTAATAACATGTAATTACTTGGATTTTCATGGTTCATTATAAGTGTATAAATTACCTACATTGACCCCCGTATTACATCCTCCATGGGTTAACTTTCATGCTTGGTGAATTACTACCCACTTAAATTAATAGTTGAAAACAAATTACACATTAGAGGCTTAAAACTGAAAGAATGAATAGCAGCTTGAAATTACTTCGTTGTCAAGTTAAGAAGATAAACATATAGAATTTAATGTATATTCCCCATTCAATCTAGTCTTTCTGAAACTAGGTGGTAGAACGTTCATCTAGCAAGTGAAAAGTTCCAGGTTCGGATCCCAACATGGAATAGTGAACTGGGATTATTATTAGTATTTTAGACACCTAACAATGAGGGGAATAATCTTGTTAGTAGACGGACATCCTGGTATGAGCTTGAGGTGACCTACTATACCTGATGAATGCTAAGGTGAATCAATGGGGTTATTACCTGTCCAACCACCAGCATAAAAGCAGATAAGAAATACTTGATAAATAGTGAGAAAGATCAATATAATTCGTCTGTCTTTCTCTTCAATCTCACTTTCTTTTATTCCCTCTTCTTTCTCTTATATGTTATGACCTGAACAACACTTCCTGTCTCTTTTCTTCTCTCTATCTCCCTTCCCTGTTCTAATTTTCTCTTGTCTCATATATCCGATATATAACAGAACTATACTGTCTCTCTTTATCTCTCTTACTTCCTTATTTTTATTCTCTCTTCTCTCTCCTCACATCTCTTCGCCTGAGCTATAATAATTATCTCTCTTCTCACTGTCTTTCTCTTTTCTCTCCAACATTTCTCATGCAGCTGAGCTTCTCCTTATTATTCAGATGATTTTGGTCTGAGAACGTCAGTTGGTGGGAGCTAGCAGGCGTCCGTGAGAAGGTGGGCAGGTGTCCATGGGAGGGTAAGCTGGTGTCCGTGGGAGGATAAGCAGGTGGGCAGGTGTCCGTGAGTAGGTGGGCAGGTGTTCGTGAGAAGGTGGGCAGGTGTCCGTGAGGTGGGCAGGTGTCCAAGGGAGGGTGGGCAGGTGTCCTTGAGAGGGTAAGCTGGTGTCCGTGAGAGGGTAAGCTGGTGTCCGTGGGAGGGTAAGCAGGTGTCCGTGAGTAGATGGGCAGGTATCCGTGGGAAGGTGGGCAGGCGTCTGTGAGTAGGTGGGCAGGTGTCCGTGGGAGGGTGGGCAGGTGTCCGTGGGAGGGTGGGCAGGTGTCCGTGGGAGGGTGGGCAGGTGTCCGTGGGAGGGTGGGCAGGTGTCCGTGGGAGGGCGGGCAGGTGTCCGTGGAAAGGTAAGCAGGTGTCCGTGAGAGGGTAAGCAGGTGTCCGTGGGAGGGTAAGTGTCCGTGGGAGGGTTAGCTGGTGTCCGTGGAAGGATAAGCAGGTGTCCGTTGGAGGGTGGTCAGGTGTCCGTGGGAGCACTGGAGCGAGGAGGAAGACCCCCTCACCTTCCCGTCATTACCTGAGACGCCCCACACGGCCAGCCACCAGCCACGATTACTCAACACTTGATTGGCACTAATGATATCCACTAAATTATGCAAAAGTTAATTTCAACAAACCCACAACTCTCTCTCTCTCTCGTTTGTCTGGGAAAAGCCCTTAGTAAAACACAAGTAGCTTTAACCTCTAGAAACCACAATTAACAAGCCTTGAGAGATGATCTACAGTATGTTTAATTTGCTTCTGCAGTTCACTCTACTCAAACGTCCGGGGAATCATATTAGACACACAGGAAGGTAAGTATATCACCTAGGAAGACAGTATTAACACACAGGGAAGCAAATCTAACATGACATCCATATATATAACATTTTCAAAGGCACATTTAACACTTACTTATATTCAAAAGACACCATTTAATATTATAAAACCATACTGAACATCTTGAGAGACTCATTTAACATCTTAAGAGGTAAATTTAACATCTTCAAAGACAATCATTTACATTTTGAAAGACAACCATTTAACAACTTGAAAGACACTCATTTAACATCTTGAAAGGCAAATTTAACATCTTGAGAGGGCATCTAACATCCCTGGGAAGCATATCTAACATGATTAGTGTTAAAGCTACAGCTCGCCGCGGGATCCCTCAAGGCTGGCAGCGAGTTCCCCCAATGATACTAAATTAATTGTGGCACCGAGAACGCGCCCCGCCACTCTTTAATGATCACTCTGCAGGGTGCCACCTGGTCCCACACTCTCCGGGAATACTTTATTAATTAAATCCCACCTGCTGGTTGCACTCTAGGAGGCCGAGTGCGTCTTAAAATTGTCGAGTGAGTGTTTTTTATAATGCTTTTAGAGAACCGGTAAAAACCAAAATGATGAAACTACAACTGCTTGCCCTGGCGCCTCTAGAGAACAAGTAGAGAACATCAAGAACAACTACAACTGACTATCCCAGCGTCTCTGGAGAACAAGTAGAGAACAGCCACAACCACAACTCACCTGTGACGGAGAGTCCAGCTGCCCTCACCTGGCTAGAACAATCAGCAACTTTAATTAGTAAGTTACGGATACTTGAAGACCATTACCACACACCTGTCTACACCTGATAACTCTGACCATAGCCATCAAGCCTGTATGTGTATGTCTATAGCCCTGTTGATATTTATGTCTGTACTTATATCTTGGTGTATAGTAAGTGATGTCTGAATGTCTTTGTATAGGCCTATGTTTATATCTGCTATTAACCTGTATCTATGTCTTTGCCATTATGTCTGCATCTAAATTTATGTCCGTGTATTATGTATGTGTATTATGTCTGTGCCTATGTCTATTTATGTCTGCAGGTGGCGTCTGTAATTGTGAATCAGCTGAAGGTTATGCCTGTATAAGGGAACTGACTGAAGGTGATGTGTTGGGATCATTACTGATTGTGTTTATAAATGAACAGAAATAATCTTTAATTTCTATCACCCTGCGAGTCTAATGATAAATAAAATGTAAGCCAAAAGACGAAGATGCGCTGAAGTCTGTGTAGAAATAGTTGTACCCTGTCTGTGAGTCAACAAAGACCACAGAACACTAGACTCTTAATCACTAGACAGAAAAGGGTATGCCACCGCCACCACCACCACCACCACGGTCGCCGCCAGACAGACAGACAGATAGCGCGCGAATCTTCGTCAGTGTTTTGGTAAATCAGCTGATGAGGGCCCCCTGTTGCCATCACGTGTGCAGGCACTTTGCAAGCTCTCCTCCTGCCTCTCTTCGAACATTGTTAATTAAGGGTCAGATTTACGAGCTCACTTATCTCTCATCAGTGATATTCATGATCACAGACACCGCCGCGAGAACGGATTGCGGATTCGTGCTACAAGAACGCTAAAAGGATGGATTTGCATATTGAATTCCGCACGAGTGACGTCAGACACATGGACTAGGTGTTCAGGTGCTCAGTTTTCTTTGAACTTATTGAGCATTATATTTTTTTTACTCCTTGTACAGCGTAATGTGCACAAGAGAACACTGACTGAACGCATACATGCTTTTTAAGATAAGCCCAGAGAAGAGAATTGACTCGTTACAAGTAATTTACACCAGGAAATATTTATCACATCTTTAAGAGTTATAAAAGAGAAACTATTATATACAGGTTCTGGTTCAAACACCTTGAATACAGACATTATAAACATTGATGACTGAATATTATATAAAGGCAGACAGGTATGGCGTGCAGGTGTGTTAGTCGTCATTAAGAGTCTCGGATACTTGATAGTGTGTTAAGTGAACGAGACTGAGGTATAATCGGTACTTATTACTATAAAATATTCTTCAAGGGATTCACCATAAAAGTCGCCATGTTTGCATTCTAATTACCTTCTTGATTAAACTTTTGGGAAAGTTTGTTACGATGGACTGCTGGTTAGGGTAGTTAAGAGTCGGATAGGCTGAGAAGGATAGTAAGTGGTTGGAAGATAGATAGATAGATAGATAGATAGATTTGTGTCAGTTCGGTTTTTTTAATTTTTTTTTTTTAGTAGGAGGGAAAAAATCGTAGCCTGTTGTTTCAGTGGATCAACTTGCATAATATGTGGCGGTCTTGTCTGTCTGTTATCAACGAATATTTGCTGAGCTCAAAATTTTAATAGGTAATGGACTAATTTACAGGCCCAGATCGGTCAAGGTGTAAAGGTCATTGAAAAGAGAATTTATTCGAGGTTTTGTTTGTAATTCCTTTGTTTATCGGTTAGTTTATTTTGTTTGTTTGTTTGTTTGCTTGTTTGTTTTCGAGAGTTTGTTGATTTGTTGTTTTCGTGGTTTATTGTGTTACTGAGCCCTGAGATATCTCTTTCTTTTCCGTTTTTATTTTTTTACTTTAGTCCTCTTCTTCTCCCTTACTCTCTTTTTCTTCTCCTCTACGCCTTCTCTCCCCTTGTCTTCTCTCCTCCTCTTTCTCCGTAGTTCTCTCTCTCTCTCTCTCTCTCTCTCTCTCTCTCTCTCTCTTCTTAATTGCTCTCTCTATCTTTTTCTCTCCAACAATTCATTATATTTTTCTCTCTCCTTCTCCCTCCTTCTCTCCCTCACTCAATCAGTACTTCGACTTTCCTCAGCAAATAGATTCACCATCAATTCACAGCCACCACACTGATCAACCACAAAGCTACCGAACTGATTCACCACACAGCCACCACACTGATCAACCACACAGCTACCACTGATTCACCACAAAGCCACCACATTGATCAACCACAAAGCTACCGCACTGATCCACCACACAGCCACCACAAAGCCACCACACTGATCAACCACACAGCTACCACAGTGATCCACCCTACAACTACCACACTGATCCACCACAAAGCCACCACACAGCTACCACAGTGATCCACCCTACAACTACCACACTGATCCATCACACCACAACACTATTACCATCGTACCACAACACTGTAGTCGTCACTTAACCACAATATGTCGTTAATTATCAGATCACTACCACACAAACTATCACAATATGTCACTACAACACTATGTCAGCACCATACCATGTCACTGCTACACCACCACTACCACACTGTATCCTCTTACGTCCCTCATCCACCCCACACACACACACACACACACACACACACACACACACACACACACACCTACCGTCTCCACACTTCACTATGATACTGCCCTAACACACCATCACCACTTCACAACATCATCCCGACATCCCAACACCACGGCACTACAACACCACGACACCTGTTACTACCCTCCGTCACCACCACACGGTCAAAATCCTCGGGCATCAATAAATTAACTCCCAGACTCAAATCATTACCAAAACCCACAATAAATTAAGAATAAACAACCACATAAGAATAGGAAACATACTGCTAAAACGGGAAATATTTAACTCCTCTCAAGATAGTAACAGTGTATACATATTCGACACATATTTACGTATAAGTGTGGTATACATATGAAGTCTAAAAACCAGGTGTTATTTTGGATTCTCAGGTGATCCATCTCTCATACGTAAAAAAAAAAAAAAATAAATAAAAAAGTTGAACTATAGTCAGAGCAGACATTTATGAAGTCCGTGTGTATAATTTCGCTACAGGTGGACCGTGGCAACTCTAATATTATCCACGAAAGTTCCTTCATTGGCAGATGGTAATTCGTATTATTTAGTGTGATCAAGGGTGCTCTAAGTTAGGCAGGCAGAGGCTGGGCTGACCTGTACTAGGTGAGGTGAGGTTAATGAGGTATCTCAGAGGGTGTCCGTCCGTCCGTAAGAACCAAATCTAGAATTTTTTTATTTTGATTGCGTAGTTTTACATGCAGTTGGATTCTGGAATAAGAGGCTGGTTATAATGCTACTGCTGCTGTTACTGATACTGTTATGGTAACATATGTCGTCTTTGCCACTCGTGTTGCTGCGACTGAAACAAGGAAGAAACGAAACAAAATTGTCACACTAACTCAAGGAGCGATAGTAATGGGACCAACATGGATATTAAAGGTTAGGTTAGGTTAATGTCACAAACTACTTAAGAACGATAGACAAATATATTATGAGTTCTACGTCGCTCGTTGGGATTTTCGTAATACAATGGTGAAGTTAAACGCGATAAAAAGTCTTAAAACACACATGCATCTCTGAACCCCTGGAACAAGTCTCTGAACCCCTGGAACAAGTCTCTGAACTGTTTAATCCTACCTGTAGTGTCTTTGTTTGGGATTTGGTACAGAAACTCACTGTCTTTGATAAATTGAATAAACAAAAAAAAAATATATAAAAAAGTTCATTCTCCATAACGTTTTATGAGAGATAACCACAACAACACATTTAGCTCCACAAATAAGGAAGGAGGGTGTTGGTTGCTGAACATTCCAAAGTGTGGCTGAACTAAATTATTGAACTTCCCTAAATAAAATGTCGCTGATGAAGTGAATAAACATCAACTAAGTTTATCCTTCAAAAAGAAAACGAGATACAGTCATAAAGAAATAGAGCTGAGGCCAGAAATAGAGAGATACTATTTCTTGTAGAACATTCAAGAGTGCTTTGAACTACATTATTGAAGTCACTTAATAAACTCCCTTAATCAACTGAATAATGATTAATAGAGTTCACCCTCCAAAAGAAAACGGGGAAAGAAAACTAGCCACAACAGCACTATTAGCGCCCCCCCAAAATAAGGAAGAAACGGCGTTGCTTGTTGAACATTCATGAGGTGTGGGTGAGCACAATGGCTGGCGGGGGACGGCGTTGATTGCTCCACCTTTACCTCAATTACTCCTTCATATATCACCTGGGAAGATTTCACCTGCGGGTCCTCATTTGTATTCGCCATTCACCTTCCTCTAACACACTCCACCACCGCTCCCACTCTTTAATGTAATTGGTCCACATTTGGCGAGGAGGCAATGTCATTGGTCACTCGAGGTCATTAAGACTTAATCTCGGCCTCTTGGTTGGTGGTGATTGGGAGGGAGGGAGGCGTAGAGGAGGGAAGGGTGGAAGGAGAGAGAGGAGGGAAGAGGAATAGATTGGGTGAATCAGGGCTCATAAGAGACGTACTATATGAGAGCTGCTTGGGATTTAAAGTGAAAATATTGAGTTGATTAAATTATTTTGGTGAGGTGAATTTAATTTAGGATTTAGGATAATAATTATTAGTTTGAATTTGAGGGTTTAGTGATACGTTGGATAAATAAGAAAGCAGACGATACAGTAGAGACAAGATTAATGAGACTAGATAAAGGAGAGAGAGAGAGAGAGAGAGAGAGAGAGAGAGAGAGAGAGAGAGAGAGAGAGAGAGACTACTTGTTGTAAATCTGAGAGTAACCAAATCACAATGTGGCAAAACAAAATCCAGATCGATCAGTTTCAAAGAAATTTCTGATCAGATTATTTGAACGGCATAAAATCTATACTCGACTCTATAATATTCCTTAATGCGTATAGAAAAAATCAGAAACATCATAATTAAGTCTGATGGAATAAATCCGGAGATTAATTTGACTTTTGTGGAATAAATCTGGAGCCAAGTAGGTAGTTATTATCTCATATCTGTAATAGAATTTAGTCTATCCTTAATCAATGCAGCTAATATAGTGAGTTAGTTGATGTGATCTAAGGAGTCATGGATAATGATGTTGGAAGAGTTTAGTAATATTCATAAATATTTTAGTAGTTTGGTTCTTATCCCAGGTGAGGAGTTTCTGGTATTGGTAAAGGCGCGCGCACACACATGCACACATTACTACTACTACTTTGCTGTCACTCGGAATCGAGCATGACGATCATCCAGCTATGATACAATGATACGAGTTATTAAGGATGTCATGTTCGTTGGTGAACTCTGAGGTGATTAGAGAGGCCGATACGGGACCGGCAGGGTCATCCACAGATGTTGCACGTGTGGAGGGCTACATCAAGTGCGGGAGGGGCGGCGGCACCGTCTTTCCGGCGTTGACGCTTGTCTGCCTCGGTATGCAATCGGGTTAACTCGAAAGTATTGACACCTTTTTGTGTGGTGCTCCTCCAAGCGTAACGGTGTGGAGTAATCGTCTTCCAGGTGAGGGGGTCGATTTGGCACTTTTCAGGTTTGTCTTAAAGCTATAATATTTACCTTTTCAGTTGCCCGCCAGAATTACGTTTACTATTCGTTAGGTGACTGTTAAGTAGCTGCTTTGGCAGTCTATTGTCGCCCATGCGGGTAACATGGCCAGTCCAGCGTAGTTGTTCATGGATAATGATAGCCTCGATGCTCCTACTGTTGGTGTCAGCGAGAATACTGGGGTTTGTTCTCTTGTCTTCCCAGCGAACTCGGAGGATGGAACGTAGACCACGTTGGTGAAAGTTTTCAAGTGCCTTGAGGTGCCTTTTTTTATGTGACCCATTTCTTGCTGCCATATAGCAAGGTAGGGAGAACCACTGCTCGGTATACGTGCAATTTAATTTCAGCTCCCTACAGCTGAAGACACGGGTATGGAGTCTGCCACAATCTTGAGATGCGCAACTAATCCGATGTTGAAACTCTTCATCGATGTCCACGGTGGTGGACAGGTGGGAGCCGAGATACTGAAAGTGGGTAAGATTAGAGAGGGTAGTACCGTTAAGCTGGATGGACAATGGAGGTGTAGCTGAACCAGGGGCTGAAAGAATCTGAGTCTTACGTACATTTACCTTAAGGCCGAAGTGTGCATACGCATCTGCGTAGGTGTTTAGGATCTCCTGTTGGTCCCCTTCAGTGTGAGCGACAAGGGTGAGGTCGTCTACATACTGAAGTTCAGTAATGGAAGCTGCCGACACCTTTTTTCCTGTTTGGAGTCGTCTTATGTTGAAAAGACCCTTCATGCGGCACACGCACGCACGCACGCACGCACACGCACACACGCACGCACGCACACGCACACACACACACTAGTAGTTTCATTTGTTTGGATAATTCCCCTTTTCTTAGATACAGAGAAGTCCATAAGTGAGAAGACTTATTTATGGCAGGTTTAATATACAGAAAACACTTATGTTTGGAAGGAAGGGCAAGGCTAGGAAAGGAAGTGTAGAAATAATGGAAAGAAGGGACGAAGGAACAAATAAGGAGGGTAGGAATAGCATAAAGGAGGTTAAGAGGAGCAGAAAGGAAGGTAGATGAAGAAGAGGGAATGGTAGGAATAACAGGGAAGAATAGAATGGGAAGGGGGTAAAGGACGAGAGGGTAGGAACTTAATAGGAAAAAAGAGAGGTTTTATAACAAGGAGAAATCTTAATTAAAGTCTATGACACAGTGAAGAGGTGTTAGGCTGGGTCAGATCAACATAGGGGTATTATCTTACGTAACACAGCGACATCTGTTTATTAATTACTGTAGCAACCTTAAGCTATTGGCAATACGAGATTCAGTGACACAGTGGACGAATACAACTGAAGCTGGCAATGTTGCTACGAGGCCAAGTGACAGCTATGGAGGGAGAGACAAGAGGATGGTCAGTAGGGGGCCATTATCACACGTACACAGGGAGAGAGTATGGCGTCCAGGGGCACTAACTCTCCCCTGTAGTGTTTACCTGCTATACACGGTGCTCCAGTCTTAATTAATAGCCCCTCCTCCTACGCCCTTCTCTCTTCCACATTGAGACATCCGGAGATAATTAGCTCACCTACAGCTCGCAGCAGAGAGAAATATCAGCGACTGCATCGAGTACCTTTCCCCCACTATCTGGCCAGGATCTCCAGCCCACACCACTGCTATATTTACTGAGTAATCGCCTGGCCCCGTGCCTTATGAATGTCTCTTCAGTAAGTTGAATGGCCACGGCGCTTGGTGAGTCGGAAGGCCTGGCTGGGACCCTGGGCCTTGTGACGCCCCGACCCAGAGGCCATTTTGGTGGTGTTTGTCACCTGGCGCTGTGGGGCCGGGAGTGGAAGAGATTAATGCTGTAATTCATCGTTAAAAGTATCTCATTTGTTTCTCATTACTCTACCGTTACCGGTTCATTATAATGGATGTTGCTCACTTTTGTGATGGAGATACCACCACCACTACCCCAGCACAACCACCACCACAATCACCACTTCCACCACCATTAGTACCACCACAACCACCATAACAACCACCACCACGACCACAACCTCCTCCTCCTCCTCCTCCTCCTCCTCCACCACCACCACCACCACTAGCCCCACCACAGCCACCCAACAGCCTCGAT
The DNA here is from genome assembly GCA_958450375.1 of Homarus gammarus. NCBI lineage: Eukaryota > Metazoa > Arthropoda > Malacostraca > Decapoda > Nephropidae > Homarus > Homarus gammarus. The sequence goes on from CAUDMG010000224.1 coordinate 713,277, forward strand.
CATCCAGGAGAAACACGAGAACCTCCGTCTCTCCCTCCCCTCCTCTCACCCGGCCACCATCCTTGTCAATATGAGGAGAGAACTGTTTAGGCGCCGTAAACCGCCCCAATCGTGTTCACAATTAACATATGACGCGTGTTATAGATGGACGATAGCGAGAGAGGGGCTGCAGGCTAGAGCGGCCACACCCAACAGGAACGGTACAGCTAACCAGATATGCCCAGCCCACACCCTCATTAAGGAACGCCGCCGCTCTAAATCTCAGGTGGTGGAAATGCAAGCTTATACTTTTACACTCCACTGCCATCAACGCTAAATCAGTATTATTGTGTCAACGGGAAAGACGGCGAATCCTGTTGCTGCTGCGTATTATATTCTTAGCCTCCTTAGAGATCAGATTTATAACACCTTGATAAGTTTACTTTATCATATTTTTGTGCCCTGGCACCCACCTGCCCTCCCTCCTGACACCCACCTGCTCTCCCTCCTGACACCCACCTGCCCTCCCACCTGACCCTCCTGGCGCTCACCTGCCCTCCCTCCTGACACCCACTTGCCCTCCCTCCTGACCCTCCTGGCGCTCACCTGCCCTCGCTCCTGACCCTTCTGACCACTCCCACCTGGATAATGACTCCAAAACACCTTTCCCCATCCTTACCTATTGTATAATTTATCTGCTGCTTAACTTAATCTAATCTAATTTAATCTAATATAACCTAACCTAACCAGACCTCACTTAACCTGATCTAACATAACTTAATCTAATCTAACTTAAAGGATACTAACCTAACCTAACCAGAGAGAGATGGAAAGGAAAGAAAGGGTATATCCGGCGTCACACACACACACACACACACACACACACACACGAGAGGGAGGGAGGGAAAGCTGGAGCAAAGAAAGAAAGAACAAAAGAAAGAAAGAAAGAAAGAAAGAAAGAAAGAAAGAAGGAAAGAAAGAAAAAGAAAGAAATACAAGGCCTCACCCAAGAAACTCTCCCTCCCTCCCTCCCTCCATACATCAAGACTCCACGTCCCAGAATGTAAGTTGGAGCGCTTCTATTAAGGGCCGGTCAGTGACACTATAATAGTCGGGTGATAATTAAGCACCGTGGAAGATAATGTACGACCTTCTCTACCCGATAACACATGTAACTATTAATTCATGCGTCTGTTTATTGATCAAGAGGGAAGGAATGGGGTGATTCATGTAGCGTCCCTCTTACATTTACTCTTTGTTTTAGGTGGGGGGGGGGGGGGGGAGAAATTCGTCTAAAAATGCGTTCAATAAAAGTGTTGCGCCTCTGAAATTTACGATCCACTGTCTCCTGAACAGCCGGATAATAGGAACGTGTTAGTTGACTAGATGCTTTAGGGTATAACCAAACACACCCTCTCCCTTCATCGCTCCATTGCACCCACATCTCCCCTCCACACCCCTCTCCCTTACCTCCCACTACTCCACCCCCTCTCCCCTCCTCCATACCCCTTCCCGTCCCCTACTTCTTCTCCACACACCCCTCTCCCTCACCTCCCACTACTCCACACCCACCTCCTCCACATTTCCCCCTCCACACCCCTCTCCCTCACCTCCCACTACTCCACACCCTCCTCCTCCACATCCCCCCCTCCCCTCCTTCTCCTCCACACCCTCCTCCTCCACATCCCCCTCCACACCCCACTCTCCGAATTATATACAACGTATTTGTCGGTTTCTACGCGTCATACAAAGCCGAATTAAAATGTCGCGGTCGGCCCGAACAAAAACAGATTGAAATGTTGTAGTTCGCTTGGTCGTCATCTTTACAGGTTCTGGTCGAGTAATAAGTGTGGTTTAGTATGATGTATAATGTGTATTAAAATATAATATACCGAACTGGTGTTTTGAATCTCAATAAACAAGTTTTCTTCTCTTTTTTTTTTGTTGTGTGTGTGTGTGTGTGTGTGTGTGTGTGTGTGTTGGGGGGAGTTGTTGTGTGGAGATTATAACTCAGTGTGTAAGTAGCTGCAGGAGAGAGAGAGAGAGAGAGAGAGAGAGAGAGAGAGAGAGAGAGAGAGAGAGCTACTGAATGAGAGCAGTGACCTTGTTGAACAAGGCATTTCCACCTCAGCATTTGATACAATGTAACAAGTCTTACCCACGGAAATACCCTGTGAGGATACTGTAAAAGTGTAAAAGACTTTGTGAAAGCTGTAAATAAAGTAACCAAACTCTACTCTAAAACTGTTAATAAAGTAACTAAACTCTACTCTAAAACTGTAAATAAAGTAACCAAATTCTACTCTAAAACTGTAAATAAAGTAACTGAACTCTACTCTAAAACTGTGAATAAAGTAACTAAACTCTACTCTAAAACTGTAAATAAAGTAACCAAACTCTACTCTAAAACTGTAAATAAAGTAACTGAACTCTACTCTAAAACTGTTAATAAAGTAACTAAACTCTACTCTAAAACTGTTAATAAAGTAACTAAACTCTACTCTAAAACTGTAAATAAAGTAACCAAACTCTACTCTAAAACTGTTAATAAAGTAACTAAACTCTACTCTAAAACTGTTAATAAAGTAACTTAACTCTACTCTAAAACTGTTAATAAAGTAACTAAACTCTACTCTAAAACTGTTAATAAAGTAACTAAACTCTACTCTAAAACTGTTAATAAAGTAACTAAACTCTACTCTAAAACTGTTAATAAAGTAACCAAACTCTCCTCTTATACATTGATTTTTTCTCTTTCGCATAATGTTTCCCAGACACGGCCTTCTCCTACCTCCCTCCCTCCTTCTGTGGATCCCTCTTTCCCTACATTCCTCCTTTCGTCGATCCCTCCTTTCTTCCTTCTCTCTCCCACTTTCCTGTCTTTCATCCTACTTCCCTTCCTACCCCGTTCTTCTTCCCTCTCATTCTCCTTCCCGAACCCCCCTTTCATCCCTCCCATCTTCTCTCCCCCACGCCCTTCTTTCTTTCCTCTCATTCTCCATGCCTCCTTCCGTTCTTCCACCCCTCCCTCCTTTTGTTTTGGTCATTTATCTTTGTTGTTTTCTAAGTTTATCATCAGGTCTCGGCGGAAATCAGTTCATAGCCCCACATCTCGTGTCATCCAAGAGTTACAGCTGATTGGCTGTTGCAAACCTGTCCGATTTTGTCCTGGAGTAATGATGTATTTCTAAATGAGTTTATTTATAATGACCGTTTTATAGGATAAAGACATTTAGCTAAATTATATAAAGATACATACATTCATTATTTCAAGCATAAGCACGTAAGAAGTTTATCAGAAGTATTATACATGAATTAACTGTTCAACTCTGGTAGCAAACTCACGCTTTCGTAGGCTGCATTTAATATATACTTATTTTTACCCGCAATAAGACATACAAAGACTAATTACTTATCAGTAATACTACATTATGCAAAAACAAAATGTTTAAAGATCAGAATCACATTCAATTATTATACGACCGTTAACAGAGGCAGGAAAAATATGAAGTTGTTCCCAGTCATATTTCCCGCCTCTGCTGACGGTCGTGTAATATTTCATTGTGATTCTGATCTTTAAAAATGTTGTTTTTGCATAATGTAGTATTACTGATACGTAATTTGTCTTAGTACGCCTTATAGTGGGCAAAAATAAGTATATATTAAATACATCCTATGAAAGAGCGTGAATTTGCCACAAGAGTTTAACAGTTAATTCATGTATAATACTTCTGATAGACTTCCTACGTGCTTATGTTTGAAATAATGAATGTATGTATCTTTATATAATTTAGCTAAATATCTTTCTCGTCAGAAACGGTCATCCCAACGATGATGAATAAACTCATTTAGAAATACATCATTACTTCAGGACGAAATCGGACAGGTTTGCAACAGTCAATCGGCTGTAAATTTTGAGGAGGGGGCGGGGCATCTATTCTCAGCTGGGAAATAACGCGTTATAACTCCTAATATCCGAATCTTTACTCCACATTCCCTCTCTTTAAAAGTATCACACATTGTCTCTCATTCCTTATTCCGTTTCAACTCTATGCTTGCCACGGTTGTTTGAATGCATATAATTTACTCATTTAATTGTTTCTCATTAATACTTTAATTAAAGATCCTAAAACTCATTTCAATAGTCTCTCAATAAGTGTCGGACAACCATCTCTAATTTCCTTATTTTGTGTCTATATACTGGTAAACACACGTACACATCCACCTGAACCCGCCACTCTACTCGGTACTCCATTACCTGTGAGCCATACTTCACTCCAGCGTTGTGCAGGAACACCGCCTCGCTCCTTCTCTCATTGTTTACAACACAGTCTCAATAGAACTCCCTCTCGTCACATAACTTTTTCCGAACTGTGTATAACTCTGTATATTTTTTGTCTCTTTCTCTTTAAATGTAAAACATCACATTGTCATCTGTATATCAACACTTTTATCTTGTGTAATGAGCCACACAAATTCAGGTTGAGTATAGGTCACACTGTTAGCTGTCTCGTGTGTCTGTGTGTGTCGCTGCTGGCAGGTGCATCAACCTTTGTGACTTACCTAGGAATAATATATATAATGTGTGTGTGTGTGTGTTGATGGCGATTTGTTTTTTGTATAATACACGCCCGCGTTGTGTATATATATATATATATATATATATATATATATATATATATATATATATATATATATATATATATATATATATATACACACACTAACTACTGCGATATTGAATTTTGTGAAACTTGTCAGGGAAGCGAACTAGGACGTCGCACGCGAATTAATTTATATTTTGAGTAACAACTGCTTTCTTCCATCACTCCTGAGAGAGAGAGAGAGAGAGAGAGAGAGAGAGAGAGAGAGAGAGAGAGAGAGAGAGAGAGAGAGAGAAAATACCGATTTAGAAAAAAGCAGAACTAAGCCAGTGGAGAGCTACATAAGCACTGACAATGACAATCTTATCTCAGGAGACATCACTGAGGCTAACGGTGTCTATCCGCGTTCTCAGTAATATTATTATTATTATCATATTTTTCAACATCAAACTCTCTTCTTTTTAATACTTGTAAGATATCTCCCTCTCTTTCTTTTCAACTATATCTACCTTTCCCCTTACTTTCACCTCCCTGTTTCTCTCTTTCTCCCTCCCTCCCTACCGTTCCTCCCCCCACTCCAAAACACACAACACTCCCTCAACCGTTCGCATGTCTTTGATCAATTAACCAGTTTACCCATGACAACAGGACATCAACCACAAAATCTACCATGTTAATCCATCCCCCATGTTATCTGATGACTTCCTTCACCAACGTACAATTTCTCATTCATTGATAAGATGTTGGGTTTGCAATCTCGTAGACATTGCAAGTTAAGGGTAAAGGAAGGAAGGTAGGTAGGTGGGTAGGTAGGTAGGTAGGTAGGTAGGTAGGTAGCAAGTAATCTTGAAGCTTGATCACTTTCTAATATATGCTGGGGCGACCTGGTGTGATATTAACCAATCTCTTAGGCAGGGTAAGACTGGTCACTCCCTCTGCTGTCCACACCCTTCCCTGAATTCCAGCCACACCCCCTCCACACCTCCTCCATACCACCTCCACACAAATACTTCACCCACAACCACCCTCTACCCAACACCACACCACTACACCCTCTCCTACAATCCACACACATCTTTTTGCACATTTACACACCATCCACATCCCCTCCCCCCTACATCCATTCCCCTCACCCATACCCCCTCCCCCCTACACCCATTCCCCTCACCCATACCCCCTCCCCCCCCCCCGTCCACCCTAGAATTCTTTCCCTTTTCTTCGTTTTATTCTCTTATTCAGATTATTCTTTTTTACCCCCTTTAAGCTGTGCAGATTAACAGCTTCCGGCCCATGTGCTTGTTACAACCTCATTGACGTCACAGCCCCTATTTCTATTAGTCTATTCTCACAATGACCTGAACTGATTATGTGTATAAAAACTCCCACTGACCGTTGTGTGAGTTGTGCTACAAGTTGAAGTGAAAATAGCAACATGAATAAGGAGCAAGGAAAGCTGACCGGGTTCCTCAAACGTTCCCGGATAGAGAAGGTTGAGGGTAAAGACACTGAGACGGACACCAATGATCTGTGAGTTGATACACATAATAAATTTGAAAGTTTTAAAATGTTTATATAGTTTTTCCATTAAAAATCGGACAAGCAAATTTAAAAAAAAAAATAAAAAAAAAAAAAAAAATAAAAAAAAAAAAAAAAAATAAAAAATAATAATAATAATAATAATAATAATAATTCAGACAAGTAAATTTCAAAAGTCACTTCCCCAAGACTAGTAAATGGTCCACATAACCTGCACAGTCTGTCCTTATATTGTAAATTGTGTTCTTATTCAGATATTAATTTTTATTGTTTTCTTTCCTTCCTCTATAAAATAATATCTCATGTTTATTGTTCTCTCTACCATCTTAATTTATTCCTTCCTTCCTTCCTTCCCTAGATTCCTCCCTGCCTTTCTTTTCCACTGACATCGTTTTCCTTATTTCCTGTTTACTTATTGCGTATTTATTCTAGTATTATTAATGTCTTTCATAGTGTCCCAGTCATCACTCATTTACATTCTTCCATAGATTTCTCCCCACCCGTGTAATATTTCTTCCCTAGATACGTCCTCCTTCCCTGTTATTATTCTCGTCTTCTATACCGGAAATTTCCCCTAAATTCTCTCCCTATCCACCCCATGTATTATTTTCCCAATGTCTTCGTTACTCCCTTAAAATTTTCCCCACCGTGTCAATCCTCTGTCTCACTTTCTCCTCTCTGTCTGTCTGTCATTCTCTCTAATTTTCTTTTTCCCTCTGTCTGTCTGTCTGTCAACAATTACAATATATTGACTTTTATCCCTACTTACAATACTTTTATTCTTACTTACAAGCCTTTCAAAGTATACATAACACGTGTATTAAGCGCTATGATTGATTGCATTTTATATTAATTAATGGCTCTACAGTGATTAATTGTATTGTTTCGATTAGGGAGTTGGATCAGATGGCGCTCACTAGTCCTAATCGGTCCAAGCCTAATCTAATATCACTACCAGGGATTGGGGACCAGTACTAATAATTAGATTTCAAAGGCTACAATCCTAGCGGGTTTGTCTAAAAAAATAAATAAAATAAAATAATAATAATAATTACCAAGAAGTTTCAATCCTAATCAGTTCAAATTAGGTCAGATTAGGTTAGGCTAGGTTAGGTTAGAGTAAATTGAATTCCAGTTTAATTTCGACCTAAATTACCTTAATTGGATGTGCTTTTTGTTATATATAATATTGATTAGCTACGTTCGGGATTGACTAATTTTCTCTTAGTTATGATCTTAATTGGATACATTTTTATTAATTTTGTTCTTGATTAATTATACTTCCAATTAGTTATGTTTTGTTACCTGTTGCTTGATTAATTGCTGTCCTGATTAGTAGTTATCTTCCGATGAGTTATGGTGTGTGTGTGTGTGTGTGTGTGTGTGTGTGTGTGTGTGTTGTTGTAGCTGAGAGAGAGAGAGAGAGCATGAGTGTGTATGTTCTTAGCACACGTGTATAAATTATTACTTGTGTTCATGCATATGAGTGTGTCTATATGTTTGTTAAAGTGTGTATACCGTGTGTGTGTATATATGACTATCGTATTCAAGGAGCCAGCAACGAAATCACAATAAGCTGACAACCAAAAAATCACTAGAAGAAGAAGAAGGAGGAGGAGGAGTAGGAGGAAGAAGAAGAAGAACAGGAGGAGGGGAATGAGAAGGAGTAATCTAAACAAACTTCAAGCTCCAGAAGAGAACATTTTAGCCCCCTTCACCTCACAGGACAATCACCTTAATTACCGGACTACCTACGACAAGTTTTTGCCCCCCGCGTCCAGGTTTACCCTCCTGGGCTACAGGTCCACTTTTGAACTCCATTGCTGAAGCGCATTCCACGACTCTCCACCTACCCTCCTCTACCCCCCAAACCTTTCCCCATTATTTATCAGTCGTCCCTCTCTTACAAGGAGCCCTGTCCCGTTTACAGCAGTTAATTAGCATAGAGAACTAGATGATTCATAGACGTGGGGGTCAACACACACACACACACACACACACCGAATGTCAAGTCGAGTCTCTCCAACTACAAACAGGTGAAAGAAATCTATCGTTTACATGCAAGCGAGAAAAGGTCGGTGTACACGTCTGAAATTAACGATCAATAACCCACAAATAATTATGACTGGAGCATTATTATTGGCTGAAATTATTATGCCTCGTAAGTGCTTAATACTTATTACTTATGTCTACCTGGAGATTTGCACATTATAATCATATATATAAGTGTTGTGGGGTGTTTTTGTGTGTTTAATGGAGTGTTTTGTTGGAGGGTGGTTGGTTGGTGTTTGGCTGTGTTGGTGTTTGGTGGTGGTGGAGTTGGTGGTGATGGTGGTAGGTGGTGGTGGTAGTGGCTGTGTTGGTGGTGATCGTGGAAGGTGTTGTTGTTGGTGGTAGTGGCTGTGTTGGTGGAGTTGGTGGTGATAGTGGAAGGTGTTGTTGTTGGTGGTAGTGGCTGTGGTGGTGGTAGGTGTTGTTGGTGGTAGTGGCTGTGTTGGTGGTGGTACAGTTGGTGGTGATGGTGACAGATGTTGTTATTGTTAGTGGTGGTAGTGGCAAGTAGTTTTTTGTTGTTGTTGGATGATGATGATGATGGCAGGTTTTAATGGTGTTAGTGGGGGACGTTGTTTTTGTGCCAATAATAGTAGTACTAATAGTAATAGTCGTGTTTTTGAGTTACCAGCGGAGGTAATAGTAATAATGATGGTGGTGATGATGGTGGTGGATATGATAGTAGTGGTGATAATAGTAGTAGTGGTGATAATAGTGGTAGTGGTGATAGTGGTAAGGGTGTTGGAGTAGCACTTGTGTCAGACCACTTGTAAATAGATACCAATTCACTTCTGTTAGATTGAACGAGAAAACTTCATACGTTTTCAAGCGCTAGCCTGTCATTAACTATTCATTTGTTTAAGGAATTCTGCCCCGCTCCTATATGATTACTCCCTAATTTGCATGTTGATTCTGGTGTTTGTTTACCCGTACCTGAAGCCTGTACCCATCTACCTCTTGTCAGGTGGGGCTAATTTTATCGTCCACTGTGCTCATTGTTCATCTTATTATCACTTCTAATTTTTCTTATTCTAATTTATTTTTATTTTCATCTTTCTTCCTCTATTGTTGGTAACGGATTGTTTTCGTATTCTTGTTATTTTGTCTATTTTAGTTATTTTTGAGTTTTAAAATTGTATGTATAAACAAAAATAATTCATTTAATAGTTGATTTTGTCTTTTTTATAGGACTGTGGAACCATTTTTGGACTACACATTGAACCTTCATGAATAAACAAAAATTAATCGACGTTCTAGCGGATCATTCTACTTAGGGTACGTATTGAGTATACAACATTCTGGAAACTATAATAAGTGTGTGTGTGTGTGTGGGGGGGGGGGGGGTTGGTAAAGTCATCGCCGTTCACCGCCACTTCTAACCTGTTTTTAAGGAAGTGGTGGAACTGCTGCCTTTCCCGCCCCTCTGGCAGACTGAGTGATGCAGGAGAAAGCTTCACAACCCCGGCGATACTGAGCAGCTCTTGGCAAATTCCGGAGCCATGATAAACTCTAGGTAAGGCCCTAAGCCCTAAAACCCGTAAGAGGCCCTAGGTAAGGCCCTAAGCCCTAATAGTCGTTAAAGAGGCCCTAAGTAAGGCCCTGAGCCCTAATACCCATTAAATAGACCCTAGGTAAGGCCCTGAGCCCTAATACCCATTAAAGAGACCCTAGATAAGGCCCTGAGCCCTAATACCCATTAAAGAGTCGCTAAGTAAGGCCCTGAGCCCTAATACCCATTAAAGAGACCCTAGATAAGGCCCTGAGCCCTAATACCCATTAAAGAGGCGCTAGGTAAGGCCCTGAGCCCTAAAACCCGTAAGAGGCCCTAGGTAAGGTTCTGAGTCCTATTTCCAGTTATAGAAACCCTAAGTCCTAATACCCGTTAAAAAGGCCCTAGGTAAGGCCCTAAGCCCTTATAACCACCCGGAAACGCCCGAAACCCAGTCGTAGGTTAAAGAAGTCTTTGAAAAATTTCTTAATCTTAACGTTAGCGAGATCCTCCCTGGGCAAGGTGGAGCCTTATTATTATTGAAACTAACTCGAGGTAAGACCAGCAGCCCAGACGTCAGAGAGGAAAGCCAAAGGTAAGTCAACAACCCTGACATTACTGAGACAAGTCCCAGTAAAGGTTGAGCGTCTGTAACACCAGCAGTGACCAGTCTAGGATGTACAGTACCTTACCTCTAGCCCACACTACCAGAGCCAGGGGGGGGGGGGGGGGGTGTCTTCCAGGCTAGGGTGAAGAACGTTGGACCAACACTATTTTGTTTTTATACATATTAATTCCTTCATATATACATATATAAATTACAATACATTAAGTTTACCGTGATAAAGTTACGTCTCGTCCGTCTTACATCTCTATATTAATTTAATTTTACTTAATGTTAAACGATAAATAAGTTGAATTAATACTGAAAGGCAAATTCTTAATGTATTCCCCCATCTTATTCTTCTTCTCGTTAATATATAATCTCTTGTTCATATACTTGTACTATAATTCATCTTAGAAAATAGTATAAGAAAATTTTAGATATCGAGAAACATCGTGATTTGTTTTTTCGGATTTTAATGTGATTTTTATAATTGTGTTTTGTAAATTCAGGTGATGAGGTAGTGATAGGTGTCCTTTGGCTCACCTTAATCACCTACTTCTTCCTATTTAATTCATCAGGTGACCTTCATATGTACCACTTGTTCTTTTTAGTTAATTATTGATGTTTATTTTGGTTTTGGTTGTATTTCTCTTTATTGTGGTTCTCAAACTTTTTTTTTGGTTTATTGTTTGTTTTATTTATTCTACTTTTCATCCTCTGTTTCTCTTTATTTATTTATTCTTTATTTCTCATCATATATTTATATCTTTATTAATTCTATGTTTTCTGGTATATATTTACATTTATAGATCATTTTTTTTCTTTATCCGTTGCATTGTCTTTATATTTTGTCTTCTTACACGATTGTTCTCTCCATTTACATATTTATATACTAATTTACCATCAATTTATTTATTTTTTCGTTTCAATGTTTACTATTTTATTTGATTCAATTTATGTGGAATTGTGTTTACTTCTGTTGTTACTCGTGTGAAGAGTTGGCACCCCCTGAACATCCGTTAGTTGTTTATCTCTCTCTCTCTCTCTCTCTCTCTCTCTCTCTCTCTCTCTCTCCTCATGTATACCACATTTTTTTTTTTAACTGTTTCACTTGACCTAGGTTACAGTCTTGTTACCTCGACCTATTAATGCTGTCGTCCCTACCTGTTCCAGACGAGATTTACGGCAGTCATGGTTCATAAACCATTTTGAAGCCCCGAACTAATCGATACACTTATCTCTAATTTATCGCTATATTCTTATCCTTAAAAGTTTTAACCCTCTTCAGCTTCTTCTCTCTCCCTATCTCTCCATCTTTTTCTCCTACTTATGCTTCTCTTTAAAATAAAATACAGAATTGACCCGACCATAAAGTCTCCCAGAACGCAGTGGTAATCGAGTTTAGCGAGCAGTGTATTGACAGATGGCAGACTCGGACACGCACACGGCTTCGCTCACCACACCAGTCGTGATGGTCATCTTGTGTGTCGAGACCCCGACTCATGGTTCGAGTGGCGGCCTCAAGACATCCCGGCAGTGAGGAGGCGCTTGTAGGTGCTTGTAGGTGCGGTGTTGTATTGTTGTTGTTGACGGGGGTTGTTGTTGTGAGCAGGGGCTCGCGTGAGTATTAAGCAGGCAAGGATGTGCTAAGATTTGTAATAGCGGGTCGTCATTAAGCCGGCCCCGGTGTGAAGCACTGGTGAAGGTGAGTGAACCACAAGGGGTTGGTCGACCCTCGTGCACGGACCGACCTGGCGGCGACTCCTTGTACTTAAGGGAATGTCTTTAAAAGTTCGAGTTTATAACAGACTCTTATTTATAAAAACTATGTGACCAGAGTCTCTCTCCATGTTCAGGAGTTACTTTGACTTTCTTAAACTGTTAACTGTGGATCTATTTCGTAAATATGTAACTTAAAGTATTTAGGAAAGTTTAAACACCTTTACTTATGATGTTATTTATTTAATAAAAAATAACAGCTTAATCATTTTTTCTGTACAAAAACAAAATAAAGAGACAAAAATACAACTTATGGTAATCAAGAGAATAAATCATCTTATTCATGGTGTAGTCATGGCACTCAGGAATCCCTTAGTCGTAATCAAGGCAATAAGTCATCGTACTCGAGCGGTTGTCGTCATAATGAACGGGTTAAATCGTCTAAACACGTGGTTTGAGTCGAGGTGTTCTGGACAAATATTGATCATACCGAAGAGGTTAAGTTGTCTTCTTGATGGGGAAGGACCTTCAGAGATAATCTTGTAGATAAAACAAAATTGCACTCGAGGGACACACCCACGTGCTCCGGTTAGTGTTCTTTTCCAAAGTTGTGATTTTGAACTTTGACCTCGACCTAATAAAGCCCTGTTAACACCCCGTGACACCCCCCCCCCCCCTCAGTACCGTGTCAACTGTGAGACGAGACACTAAAACCCTGGAAAACAGTGTTGTAAGTGCTACTAAAATCCACCTAACAAGAAGCACTCGCCACACTGGCCCTCTCACCTCTCTAACCATCATCAGGTCTCCAGCTTATCAGTTGAGACAGAGCAGCTTCACCGTACTCCCTATCGCCATCAGCCATCTCGGAACGGATCCTCGTCCACCTGCAGCTGTTCGACACCACAGCTGCATTCGGGTGTCTAGACCAAACCCTTTCCAACCACTGTGAAAATGATCGTATTTATAGTTAACCTGTACGCTCACCCAGTGTCTCTTCAACTTTTTGAACTGACAACTATTATTAAATTAATCACTTCTCATATCATCATAATTATGTAATTTATATTTTATCTCTACTTTGTATATTTTCCACCTCTGATTACTGTTTCCTTTCATTGTATTTTCCACCTTGATGCAAAAACCTTCACTATTATACCACCAGGTGATCATTCCTCCTAATTTGAAGACGGGCAGTCAGTAGTGACGTCTTAAAGTACTGAAGGAACCCCTGGTGCTTCCCGCTGCCTAATTATAAACTAACGAGCTGATGGTGTAATGAGAGAAGGTAGTAACACTTCCTCCTGCATATGTGTGTGTGTGTGTGTGTGTGTGTGCGCGCGGGTGGCGTAATGCGTCTAGTGTGGCAGCATTATGTTAGCGTTAAGGTGCTGGCACTGCTTGCTTCCACTCGTTTTCAGCTACCGCCACTGGCTAGCCTTCATGGTAAACAGGGAAGCAACCTTGCGGAAGTCTTCCCCTGCCGTACACAGCCTCTTCACCTGGGTGCCTCGTGGGCCCAGGATAGAGCAGTAGGGGACTTCAGAGCAGCAGTGGGCCCCAGAGGAACGGTCCATAGGCCCACACTGCCCGGGAATCGAACCCGGTCCACTCGCTTGTGCGGCGAGCTTGCTGACCATTACACCACGAGTCACCAAAATCATATTTAGTAAACAAATTTTTTTTTTTTTTCCCCGTGCTGGTCAAGCCCCGACCAGAGGTTAGCTAGACCCCCGGACAACTCTTTCGGAGCTTGGCCAGCACGTGGTATTTGTATTATCATCTCGACTTAATTATATGTTACAAAGTCACTTGTCAGTTTTCAATGTTTGTTTTTTTAATATTTACTTATTCTTAGCTAAATGTAAACAAATAAATGACTTAAATAAGACAAAAACAAACAAATAAAGACAGAACTCCACCTAACATATGCTGTATGTTACACTAAATAGGGATAATTTGCCATTAGTGAAAACTTCTGTGTATTCCTCTTTTTTGTTAACTTTTGACTGGCCATAAACATATAAATGAATACCTTCATACTAAACGTAAACTGACCTGACCAGACCTGACCTGACCAAACCTAGCCCATTCGATCCTAACTTAACCTAATCTAGCCTAACCTAACCTAATCTAGACCAGCTTAACCCTATCTAGCCTAACCTAACCGAACCAAATCCGGGTCATTAAACTTAATAGGGATAATTGTTTAATATCGATAACTTCTATGTATTATTTTAAGCTTCTAACTGGCCACCGGCGATCATGTACTTCATCATATTAGGTATTAATGAATTGTTTAGTAGAAAACTTAAACTAACTGAATCTTAACGAATATTTCCTAATAGTATTTTTTTTTCGTTTTACAATAGATACAGGATACTCATCATGGGTAACAATTATGATATGATATAATCTAAAAAATGTAAATGTGAACGTAAGATTCGGAGAAAAACAATTAAATCTAAAGTTACTCACAACAACAGTTAACAGATGAGAGGAAAACAAATACCAATAATAAATCCTGAAAATAAATAAATAAATTTCGATGTTCTTTGCCATTTATATTATATGCTCACTGCAGAATATACTTATAACATATTTAACCACGTAACAATAATGGTTGCTCCTCGTGTAAGAGGATAGCTGGGCTATAGAAGAGAGATTTATTTGCTTTTGACAGTTTTTACGGAATCTCTAGTGTTAAATTTATGTTAAAATTATTAAAATTATAGAAAATGCTGTTCAGTGCCCACCGAGTCATTAGCAGTATTAATGTTGTCTTTTCTCTTGAAGAGGTTAATCCACTGAATCTTAGTTCATCTTTAGAAAAAAAAATATGATGTGTATATTCTCCTCTCGTTTCATAATGTGACAGAGGACACCAGTTTTCACAGTTGCTGCAGTCTCTTAATCTCTCTATTGACTGACGACATGCGCCAGCTGGGTCACATTTTGGGTCAGGTGTGGGATGATCTCTTCTATACACCTTGATACCTTCTACGAGAAGAAAACTGTGGTCCAGTGCGAAGTTCACAAGCCACTGAACGAATGGTAGTAAAAGAAAGCGTGTGCAATGCAAAAAATTTGTGGATCAACACAATATGCAAGAATTTTTCTATTCAGCTAAAACAATATATGGCCAAACTACTCATGGCGTGGCCCCCCCTCCGCTCATCCAACGGTAACTCCCTAATTAAACACGAAGAAGACATCCGTCAGCACTGGAAAGAGCACTACCATTCGTTGCTCAACCGAAATACCGAAGTGGATTTTCTGACTACCCAGCAAGTTACTCAGCACCCAGAACTGACCCACCTCAGCTATCCTCCATCCTTGGATGAGGTAGTTATTGCAATCAAGCAGATGAAAAATAACAAAGCCACAGGGCCTGATGGAATCCCAGCGGAGGCGTATAGGGCAGGGAGACCTCTGCTTACCAGCCGTCTCCACTCACTCCTGGAGAATATGTGAGGAGGAAATTCCCAATCAGACTGTGGCAACTACCGCGGGATGTCACTGCTGTCGGTAAAAGGCAAGATTACCTCCCGAGTTCTTTTAAACAGACTCCTTCCTGAGGCAGAAAACTTCCTCCCAGAATAAGCCATCACGTGGCACCACTGACATGATCCTTGCTGCCCGCCAGATACAGGAAAAATTCAGAGAACAGCATCGTGACTTGTACGTGGCCTTCATTGACCCAAAGAAGGCCTTCGACTCAGTCAACAGGGAAGCTCTCTGGCAGACCCTCAGTCGTTTTGGCTGCTCACCAAAATTCATTGTCATTGTGAGACAACTCACGACGGCATGAACAGCAGTATCCGACACAGTGACACCCAGCCGACTCTCTTTTCCATTTTCTTGGCTGCTTTCCTACCAGTACCAATTTAGCCGGCGGGGTGGAGATCCAGTACGGATGAAGGGACTTTTCAACATTAAGACAACTCCAGGCAGGAACAAAGGTGTCGGCCACGCTGCCACTCAGATCCTGATCCTCAACACCTACACAGATATGTATACACACTTCGGCCTTGAAGTGAACGCACGTAAGACTCAGATTCTCTTTCAGCCTGCTCCTGGTACTACTCTTTCTAATGAAACCCACTTCTGGTACCATAGCTCCCACCTGTCCACCACTGCGGAAATCACGGACATCGATGAGGAGATTCAACATCGGATTAGATGTGCATCTCAACCCATTGGCAGACTGGTACCCATGTCTTCAGCTGTAGGAAGCTGAAATTATTTACAAAGCTGCACGTGTATCGAGCAGTGGTCCTCCCCACCCAACTGTATGGCAGCGAGACATGGGTCACATACAGGATGCACATCAAGGCACTTGAAATCTTTCAGCAACGTAGTCTACGTTCCATCCTCCAAGTTCGCTGGGAAGACAGGAGAACAAATACCAGTTTTCTCGCTGACACCAATTGTAGGAGCATCGAGGCTACCATTATCCATGAACAACTACATTGGACTGGCCATGTTACCCACATGGACGGCAGCAGACTACCAAAGCAGTTACTTTACAGTTACCTAATGAATGGTAAACGTAATGCTGGCGGACATTGGAATAGGTATAAGGACAGTCTTAAGACAAACCTGAAAACAGTACCAAATCGACACCCTCACCTGGGAGACGATCACGCCACACCGTATTACTTGAAGGTTCACCACTTTGGAGCTAGCCAGACTGCATACCGAGGCAAATAATTAGCGCCGGCGCCGGAAACAAGCTGCTGCCGCCCCTCCCGCACTAGATTTTATATTTATTCATTATTTATTGCAGAAACCTATTAGATTCAAGAAATATTTCTTACAAAAAGTAAGTCTTGAGAAAAGTTGTGTATAGTCTCGCCTGTTTATCACCTAAAGTAGGAAAAATAATTATGTATTCCTAATTATAAAAAGTTTAATTAACTAAAATAATTTTGAACTAAAGTATTTAAATATAACTGATTCTTTCACTGTAATATAAAATTATAATTAATAATTCATTCTTCCTGTTTAAAAGAATATGAACAAATGAATTATTGAATGGCGATAATAAAACTACTACTACTACTAATAATGATAATAATAATAATAATTTCCCTGTTCTTCATTTCCTCTCGACTAATAATTTTACCAAATAATTTAACTAAGAAAGCGAACTCATTGTACTTTATAATAAAAGACTAATTACTTCCTTGTACCAGAGAATAATAGAGACTAATGATCACACTGTACTTGGAGCAATAAAGATTAGATAATGTCTATGATTCTACTAACTTAATCACACAAACAAATGCGTAAACTATTATACCTAATTATAATGATATTTCAGTTCCTTCATTATTATAAGAGTTAATAAGCCTCACTCATCACATTGTATAAGTAATAATAGATTTTAATTGTATCATTGTACCGGTAAACAATGGAATGTCACCACCGCTTTGTATTAAATGACAAAAGTAGTGAAGGTGAACACTGTAACCCACGAGCCAGCCGCCACTACAACTCAGACTAACCAAGAGTGATTCACAACAACGATGGTCAATGACAAAAACGTTCCTTGCGGGTGTTTTAAGAGGCAGCTGGTTGTCGTGACGCACATGAAGTCATCAACTGCGAGAAGGTGAACAGTACCTGTGTCCACCTGCCTGACTAGTACAGCATTGATACACTCTCTTGGTGCTGTGAGCTTACCACGTAACCTCTTAGTTAATTATGGTTTGTTTTTTTCTAATGTGTAGTTATTGTGAGTACCGTGTGTCTGTTGTTCAGATGGTATAATAAAACTTGCTATTTGAGACCTCTAATGCTGTGAGCTTATCATATAGCAACATCTGTCACAACGTGTAAGTTTTAACCCCCGATATGTATGTTTAGTTGGCTGAAGTAATGTCTCTTAGCACACTGCTCGGGTCTTGTGAGGTGACGGTAAACCAACCATTTGTTCACTGTGTAAATTCTAGTCCCTGATATATCTTTCGTTAAATCTCTGAGCTGATATAAGACGTCATTATCACAGGTAAACAATGAACACTCGTACACAGGTAAACAATTAGCACTCGTACACACACGTAAACAATGAGCACTCGTACACACGGGTAAACAATGAACACTCATACACACAGGTAAACAAAGAAGACCCATACACACAGGTAAACAATGAACACTCGTACACACAGGTAAACAATGAGCACTCGTACACACAGGTAAACAATGAACACTCATACACACAGGTAAACAAAGAAGACCCATACACACAGGTATACAATGAACACTCATACACACAGGTAAACGAAGAAGACCCATACACACAGGTAGACAATGAACACTCGTACACACGGGTAAACAATGAACACTCGTACAGGTAAACACATCGACTATATTCCTTTATCTTTAGTTCACGACGAGGGAGTACTTTGAGAACTCTCGATCTTGTACACCTTATAAGACACGATGGTCATGTACGCTCTTGTACGTACAGCACGGGCAAGGCTAAGAGGACGTGTACGTACATTATATAAGGCGGCGGGGCAGTAAAACGTTATAGAGATAAGCTTAGTGAAGTGAAGGACAGATGATGAAATATTTAGTAAAATGAAACCCAATAATTCGTCTTAAAGTACTGTTGCCTGTCTGGGATCTATAATAATAATAATAATAATAATAATAATAATAATAATAATAATAATAACAATAACAATAACAATAACAATGACAACAATCACAATCATAATAATAATAATAATAATAATAATAATAATAATAATAATAATATACTAATAATAATATACTACTACTACTACTACTACTACTACTAATAATAATAATGTAATAATTCGGTAATAACAATGACAATATTCAGAGTAAAATAACATTTCCATTATACTCCCCCAGGAAACCTTGAAGAAACCCTGAGCAAAAATACTACATAATAACACCTGAAGACTAATGAAAGCTTCACAGTATTACACAGAGTTTCAATGGACTTTCACCCCCAAGGTACCGTGTGCCAGGGGGTGTGGCTGCAACCATCTGTTTAGCGAAGGCTCTCGGTATAATGTTTTCCTTTTGTTTCGCTGATTTAAAGTTTGTTTTTTTTTATTTGGTGTTATAACTATTAGTAAATTATCTATGTATGATTTCTCTAGTTAGTTGAGATTATTCATTTATGGTCATTTAAAATATGTAATTATCAACGTCTATTATTGTGCATCGTTTATTGTAATTTACACTTAAATCAGTTTTCTATTTATATATTAATTATATGTTTTAAGTTAACAGACATTCTCATACTATTTAAAGTTAAGATAGATTATAAAAGATGGATTAAACTGCAACTAAACCTTTAAATATACTGTTTATGTCATTATTCCCTTTAGTGAGCAATACAAGTGACGTTTATGACCACACAGAGCGTCTGTGTGAGATCGCAGCGGGAGAGAGGCTGACTCTTACTTCGGGGCGAGACAGTCAGCATGATGATCAGAATGAGTTTGGTTGTAGATTGTATTGTAAGGCGATTGTGAGTCAGACTGATTGTGTCATTATTATTTATGTGTCAAATTGATTGTCTTATAATGGTTGGGTCAGAATTTATTGTAATGTCCGATTTTTAACGTGAGTCAGTTTAATCGGGAATCAGATTTAATGTGTCAGTTTATGAGTCAGATTTTTGGTTGGGTATCAGATTAATTGTACATAAGGATGATTCTGAATCAGATTTCCAGAATATAAGATCAGATCTTTTGGTTGCAAATCAGATTAATTGTTAGGAGTTGGAACAATAATTGTACACATGAACCGATTGTACATCAAAAGGCAATCAACTGATCAACCCACGTAAACAACGGTGAAGAGTGGAAGGTGTGGATGTGTGGAGCAGCCCTTGTGATGTACGTGTCAAGGAGGGAAGAAATGGGAAGAAGGGGAAGTGGAAGGTGTGGGTGTGTGGAGCAGCCCTTGTGGTGTACGTGTCAAGGAGGGAAGAAATGGGAAGAAGGGGAAGTGGAAGGTGTGGGTGTGTGGAGCAGCCCTTGTGATGTACGTGTCAAGGAGGGAAGAAATGGGAAGAAGGGGAAGTGGAAGGTGTGGGTGTGTGGAGCAGCCCTTGTGATGTACGTGTCAAGGAGGGAAGAAATGGGAAGAAGGGGAAGTGGAAGGTGTGGGTGTGTGGAGCAGCCCTTGTGATGTAC
The DNA here is from genome assembly GCA_958450375.1 of Homarus gammarus. Classification (NCBI taxonomy): domain Eukaryota; kingdom Metazoa; phylum Arthropoda; class Malacostraca; order Decapoda; family Nephropidae; genus Homarus; species Homarus gammarus. Next base: position 733,449 of record CAUDMG010000224.1, read on the forward strand.
GTGTCAAGGAGGGAAGAAATGGGAAGAAGGGGAAGTGGAAGGTGTGGGTGTGTGGAGCAGCCCTTGTGATGTACGTGTCAAGGAGGGAAGAAATGGGAAGAAGGGGAAGTGGAAGGTGTGGGTGTGTGGAGCAGCCCTTGTGATGTACGTGTCAAGGAGGGAAGAAATGGGAAGAAGGGGAAGTGGAAGGTGTGGGTGTGTGGAGCAGCCCCTGTGATGTACGTGTCAAGGAGGGAAGAAATGGGAAGAAGGGGAAGTGGAAGGTGTGGGTGTGTGGAGCAGCCCTTGTGATGTACGTGTCAAGGAGGGAAGAAATGGGAAGAAGGGGAAGTGGAAGGTGTGGGTGTGTGGAGCAGCCCTTGTGATGTACGTGTCAAGGAGGGAAGAAATGGGAAGAAGGGGAAGTGGAAGGTGTGGGTGTGTGGAGCAGCCCTTGTGATGTACGTGTCAAGGAGGGAAGAAATGGGAAGAAGGGGAAGTGGAAGGTGTGGGTGTGTGGAGCAGCCCCTGTGATGTCTGTGTCAAGGAGGGAAGAAATGGGAAGAAGGGGAAGTGGAAGGTGTGGGTGTGTGGAGCAGCCCCTGTGATGTCTGTGTCAGGGAGGGAAGAAATAGGAGGATAAGGGGGGGGGGAGGGGGGGAAGGCGTGGGTGTGCGGAGAAGCCCTTGTGATGTCTGTGTCAGGGAATGAAGGAGGGAGGGAGGCGTGAGGAAGGAAGAGGTCGCCACAAGAACCTCACCCGCCTCGCCTAATACGGGAGAACCTTCGACCGCGAGAGGACCATGTTATAGATTTTAATTGCTGTTGTGATATACTTACGTAGCAATAAATCCCTGGTTGTGGCAGGGGAACGTGAGTCGGGGCTAACGAGCTGTCTGGAGGGTCGGGAGGAAGGCACAAAGGTAGACAGGACCTCTTTGCTCCTCAACCCAAGTGAAAGAGAGAATAACAACAACAATTCCGTTCATCTTGTTGTGAGCGTCTGTGAGGTTAACTGTACTGCAGAGAGAGAGAGAGAGAGAGAGAGAGAGAGAGAGAGAGAGAGAGAGAGAGAGAGAGAGAGAAAAAATAGGCAAACAATATGGAAATTAAACCAGGTCCTCTGCCATTCGTCTGTAATCACTGTCAAGCCACTAAGCGATACAAGGAAGTCACCAAGCCCGAATAATGACATCACACCAATAGGAGATTACTGTAATTTATATAAACAATCTTAAGTAGCGGTAAAAATAAGCATTGTGACTAAAATACTTCATAGTTTGGTAAATATGTATTTCCCGTATACGATTAATATAAATAAATACTTGAACTACATATCATATTGACGTAAAACTCGGATATACGATATTATCAAGATTCAAAGTAGAGTAAAAACCAAAATTCTGGAGTAATAAATTTATCAAGATACAAAACTAAACAAAACACCTTTACAAGATTACCCACACATAATGGCTGCTTAAAACACAGGTTCAGTAACTGTTCATTACAAAGTTGATGTGTGGGTATTGTGCCGTCCTCAAAGCCGATAAATTATGGGTTTTATTGATTATTATTCGAAAATCTTCCTCTGTTAAATGATGTCCTAAATTCTCAACGTGTTCCTTAATCACAGAGTCAGCAAGTTTACTGTTAGACCACAATATCGGGGCCGCAGTGACTCTTGAGTGAGAACACGTAAATTTGTATACTTTGTGTGGGGTTAATAATGTAGGCGTTGTGTTGTTACCTGGGACCTTCAAAACGATTAGCTAAATAAACACGAAACACAAAATTATCAAGACTGCTGGTTTTGTTGATGCTGGATCTAGTTAGTTATAGGCGATCATCTGCAGTATAAAGAAAATATATAGAACAAATATCATCTCTTATTAAAGCTTGATATCTTTGTTCTTTTTTACAACGTAGTGGAGGATTATTAAAAGTGGTCAATGTTGGCACTTTCCTTGTCAATGATATATCAATTACAGAGAGAAGTATACAGTATATATCAATGTCTAAATGTTGATGACTCGTGTATGTACGAGGCTAGAATAAGCACATTAAAGATCTTAGTTATTAAAGCGCAGTAATACATTGTAACACCAACTCAGAGTGTACACAGCTGAAGTCTGAGAGAGGAGCACTAGGGTATGACGTCTTGTGTATTGTACAGTACATAAAAGCAGTGAGAGGGTCGGTGGGTGAAGCTGTCCAGTGAGGATGTTACAACTTGGGCAGGTCTTCCTCACCTGTAATGTGATACTCAACACAATGGTCAGTAGACATAGAAGCCGGGAGTCTGAGGTCTTAGTTTAGGTAAGGTAAGGTAAGGTAAGGTAAGCCTACCAGGTGCTGTAATAGAAAGTAGTATTGGACCTTGTATAGAAGTCAATGGACACAGATCCGACTTACAATTCATTGTCAACTAGTGATGTAGCTAAACATTTTGGTGATCCGTTCAGAGGGAGAAGTGAGCGTGTTTTCAAAATGTAGATGATCTTTTTCTTAATACTTGAACCAAACTTATTGATATTGAATATTTAACGCAGGTTGACAGGAAATTATTAGAGTCGAGTCTGTACGATAACAAAGATTACACCAATAGACTACCTGATCTCGGGGCTCTATTTCTAAACTACCGGACATGTCGGTCAATTAACAGAATTTGACCACATTAACTGGATTAGGATCGAAAGAAATACACCTTTAGGAGGAAAAACAAGAATCTTATCACAGAATTCTTGACTACGACAGGTCGATCACTCCTGCAGAAACTCCCTCTCTCTGGGAAGGTTGTCAGCCTGGCTGGAAACCTGAATAAGGTCTTCCCTTCGCAAATGCCAGGAGGTGAGTCAATGTTGCAACTCCTCCTTGGTTTGGTGGACGGGAGCCATACTTGACATGACCCACTCTTCACTTTCCAGGTATCTGCTTACTGTGCCCCCTGCCTTGCTTACACATGCGAGATCTAAAACTCATTAAGTGACCTCTGGGTTGTGAAAACAATTAAGCGACCAATGTGTTGGTTTTTCACACTGTAATTTTGTAAAATCACAACAAATGTGACACAAGGAGTTGATTTATTTATTTTTTTTTTTTTGTCGCATGAGATGACAATAAAATAATCTTCTTTTGTGTTTGCCTTCCGTGAAGAATTCAAAACACCTGGTAACTGAATAAAGCAAATGATATAGTCATTGAGGGGACTTGCACGGACAAACAACACAGTTTATTTGTTGTCTCGTAAACTCGGACAACAAAAGCGTAGGCAGCCTTCCATGATGTTAGGTCAAGAAATTCCACCGATTCTTGTTAGTTTTATGTCCTTGATATTGTTTGATAATTCTGGTTTTTGTAAGACTCGTAAATGTAGTATTTTCGTCTTTTGATAATTATTTAACAATCGGCTGTATTTTGAGGCTATTAGATAACATTCACCTACATATTTTGGCTAATTATAAAACATTCATTTTCCTTTCATTAACTTATCAATTAACATTCACTTGTATTTTGACTAATAAATTAACATTCAACTACATATTTTTGGCCGACTAATTAACAATCACAAATTTTTTCTTAACTAATTGAATAACCTAATTAATTTATTTTACTAATCACTTAACATTCAACCATAATTCTTTTGACATATACACTTCATCAATCACTAATTACCAGCATTTAATTAATAGTGTGTAAAACAGCCTATCAAGACTCATTGCCGGACCAGACACCCACAAATACCTTCTTTTTCTGCTCTTATTTCAATAAATCACTTTAATATTGCTGTAACTCTCTTATTAACGTCTCCAGACACCGTCATTTGACTTTCCAATATAATTTATGAGTCAAATTAGCTTTAAAATCGAAAATTAGACTTCACTTGTTATCTACGTTTGTGATTGATGGTGTTTTGTTTATTTGTTTGTGTCTAATTAATTTTTGGTTAACTTCAGAGATAAACAACGAAGGATACTATGAGAGGTTACGTTAGGTTAGGTTAGGTCATCAATTGGGATGCTTTCAGAGCCCAACAATGCATTTGCTCTCAAAAGGTCATCAACGTCGGCTATTCCCTTACTAAGAGGGTAAGAGTTGACCTGTCAATTTCCAGTGATTGCGATTGATGACCCACTTCTATTGTTAAAAATTTTCGCTCATATTCTTTCCTTTCCTTTTCTCTCTCTCTCTCTCTCTCTCTCTCTCTCTCTCTCTCTCTCTCTCTCTCTCTCTCTCTCTCTCTCTCTCTCTCTCTCTCTTCAAGCGTTTTTACGAAGGATTCCTAAATTTGTTTGGAAGAAGAGTAATGCTGTAGCCATTCTCTGCCTGTTTGTCTGTCTGCCTGTGTCTTTGTGTTTCTTGGCCTCTTTCTCCCCTTCCCCCTCTCTCTCCCTCTCTCTATTTTGTTTCGTCCCATGTCTCTCCCACTCTCTTTGTCTCCTTCTTTCCTTCTCCCTTTTCATTACACTTTCATGTGATTTAATATAGTCACCCAATTATAGTTGTTGTTTTTCTTATTGCAAAATCTATATATTCTAAGATTCACATTACTAAAGTTAATTAATAGATTAAAGTAAATAAAAATTTAAAATACCCAATTAATAATATTTTTATATGTGCCTTTTATTCCCAGGTGAGTAGCCAGCCATCCCCACGTGTTTTGCCTAATTAACCCATATAATTTTTTTCCTACCTCGGTCAAGACAAAACAGTGTCATGTAAGAGGTGTGTATAGCTTGTCCTGAGTTGGCTCCTCTCTCTCTCTCTCTCTCTGTGTGTGTGTTTCCATGCTCTCACTTTCATCTTTCTCATTCTCTCTTTATCTTGTTGTCTTCCCTTCTCTATCTCTATCTTTGCCTCTTTCTCTCTCTCCCTCCCTCCCTCCGTCACAGTCACAGTTATTCACGTTTCCTCTCAATCCCCCTCCTTCCCATGCTCTGCTCTCTCTCCTATCTCCCATCACCTCCTCTCCACGATTCTCTTCCGCCCCTTCACCTCCTATCCACCACCCTCTTCCCCTTCTCTTCATTAGCCCCTCCCTCCTCCTTTCACCAACCCTTTTCCTTCCTCTCCACAACACCGCCCCCTCTTCTCACCAACCCCTCCCTTCCACTATCCCCTTTCCCTCTCCTTCGCCTCCTCTCCACCTTCCCCTCCCCTCCTCTTCACCTTCCCTTCCCCTCCCTTCATCTCCACCATCCCCCTTCTCTTCCCTCTCTCCACCTTCCCCCTTTCCCTTCCCTCCCCTCCTCTCCACCATTCCCCCTCCCCTCCCCAGAGTAAGTTGTTAGCTCAAAGGTTCGTGATCATGTCGAGTGTGTAGTGCATGGGCCGATGAAACCCGAACAAGGCCGAACAAAGCCGAACACAACCGAACACTCACGACAATGAGGGAAGCGACCCCTCCTTTCTTGACTCCCTAAGAACCATTACCGTCTTCTACCACGCTCTAAACCATGTTAAAAAGGGCGTTATGACCCTACATTAGCACCGTAGACAACCACAGTCAAGCAACACCTCCCCCTCCTCTCTGTACACTACTGAACTGCTTGCGTGGAAAAATAATCAACACAATTTTACGGCGTTTTTAAATGAGGTGGATAACACAATCCGTATATGGTGAAGTGTGTGGAAAGATCCATAACGCAACCCTTCCAAAACATGGTCGACGTGATAACTTAAAACTGTATCTCATGTCGACCAGAGAGATACTATTCTCATTATCTCTACCCTTCCTCTGACAACTCAGCTGGTGCAATCGTGACCACCTGGATGGCCTGGTAGAGTTAAGAGATGGGGGGCGGCGTGGTGATGATGGGGGGGCGTGGTGATGATGAGGGAGGCGTGGTGATGATGGGGGGACGTGGTGATGATGGGGGAGGCGTGGTGATGATGGGGGGACGTAGTGATGATGGGGGAGGCGTGGTGATGATGGGGGAGGCGTGGTGATGGGGGCGTGGTGATGATGGGGGAGGCGTGGTGATGATGGGAAGGATGTTGGACATGATACAACTGAGTATAAAGAGTAAAGGTGAAGGGACTCTCTCTCTCTCTCTCTCTCTCTCTCTCTCTCTCTCTCTCTCTCTCTCTCTCCCTAGCGGTGGTTGATAGGATTTATAACAAAGAGAGACTCAGGTGGTGATCTCGTTACCAGCTGGACGACCAGATAGAATAAAGGAATGGGTGTGGTGGTAATGGGAAGTATGATGGGGTGAAGGGAGAGACTTTACACATTTCTACTCGGTTAAGAGATGGAGCACGGTGATGATGGGAATGAGGATGGGGTGAAGATATGAGTGGGTATATGAAGGGGGGGGGGTGATGGGGGGGGGGTAAGGGTCGGCTTGTTTTTCCTGGGTGGGTAAGGCCAATGCGCCGTGATGGTGAAGACGTACATATTTCTGGCCACTTAATGAGGAACAACACGCTGGGTCTCGCTAACAGCACACGACGCTAAAATTATAACAAGCCGTGGATTGTCGGGTCTGGTTGATTATCTTCTCCGGGTGAATGAGAGAGAGGAACAGAGGGCAGAAGAAGAGGAGAAGGAGAGCAAGATAAAGGAGGGAGACAGAAGAGGAGGAAGATAAGAGAGAATGACAAAATTCAGAGTAAGAAGATTGAGAGAAGGGGAGTAAGATAGAAAGGAACAGAGGAAAATAAATAATTATCAGAGAGAGAGAGAGAGAGAGAGAGAGAGAGAGAGAGAGAGAGAGAGAGAGAGAGAGAGAGAGAGACACCCTCCTAAGGATGTTTAACCTCTCCTCCTCAACAAACATCCTGTCGTAGGTATTCCTAGGATTCTGCCGCCCCCACAGGATATGATTCTGGTCAGGTCTTGAGGTCATTAATTTTCACGGACAAAGAAAATATACGAGTTAGACTAGAAGGGATAATGTCACCTGATCTAACCTGTATTGATGTAGAGTTAGTGAATACAAACGTTATTATTTATCTGAGGTGATGTATATTCAGTGAAGAAACGTTTCATTTTCCTTTGTTTTCATGTGATATAATGTTTATGTTACTAGGGAACATTTTTAGGTAAGATAGTGATAATGATAAAAGAAAATAATGATAAGAACTTTAATGTTTTGTTTTATTATTATTCTTGTTTTAATTGACTGTTTATAAAAAAATAATCAAGAGTGTCAACTACGTGTATGAATTAGACTTTTAATTGACTCTACACTCACCGTCCACAACAATGACTCAACACCCTACGTAAAGGTCACCTCACCCTATGCACTCCCTCACCCAAGAGTCACTTTACCTTACCCACTCCTTCACCTCATCCTACGTAAAGGTCACTTCACCCTATCCACTCCCTCACCTAAAGTTCATCTCACCCTTCCTAAAAGTTCACCTCACCCTATCCACTCCCTCACCCAAAGATCACTTCACCTTACCCACTCCTTCACTTCACCCTATGTAAAGGTCATTTCACCCTATTCATTCTCTAACCAAAAGGTCACCTCACCCTACCCAGCCTTCACCCAAGAGACCAGAACTCCTCCCTCTCCCTGGTAGAAAGTCAACACTAAGGATGATGACAAATATCCTACTCGTGCTCAAAGGAGACGTGAAGGATACCCGCCTGGCACTGAGTGGGAGTCCTATTGTTGTTCTGGTTGGGTTTGGAATGTCTTTTTCTAAAATAAATTTGTTTTTTAGTGTTTAAATTACAGAAGAAAATTGAGTGACGTAAGGGGAAGGAATTCGAAGCCTAAACTGTTAGTCCAACTCTTTCTTAGTACTGTATTGATAAGTACAGGGGGGGGGGGGGTCGAAGCCTTATTTAAGATGCTAATTCAACTGTTTCCTGGTATCATCAAGTGAATGGGAAGGTGGAAGGGGGATTCGAAGCCTCAATAAAGGTGGCTGCGGAGGTTCGAAGCTTTAGCAACAGGGTCGCGAGAGGGGAGGGTGGACTTGAAGCCTTAGAAAACATATTGCTCCAGCTGTGTATAGGCAACAAAAACTAAACCATAGACTATAGATTCTGAACTCTACGTTGTTTATATACAAAATGTTTTCTCCTGTAACCAACCTGGTAGCTAATTAACGCATGAATCAACTAAGAATAACCTGGGTTAGTTAAAGGTTAATTAATGGTGATTAGATGTTGTTATGGACCAATTTAATATTTCTGACAGAGACCAATTGTGTTTGTTCAGCGGACAATACTTATTACACAGAGGTTAAGGGAAGAGAGAAAGAGGGGGGGGGGGGAAGATTATACGCCATTTATTTTGCCAGAAAGGCAACCTGCATATTATCCAGTCAGTCACCTGGCTGATAAGATAAACAAATAGCCATGGAATCGTCGTTCAGCCATCCATCAAGTCAAATCGTCAGTCAGTCAAATCGCCAAATCAGCCAAACAATCAACCTCTCAGTCAACCAACAAGCTAACTAACCAACCATTTAATCAGCTAACCAGTCAACCAGTCAACCAACCATTTAATCAAGTAGCCAGTCAACCAACCAACCAACCAACACAAGCCAGTCAACCATACGAGGGGTGGAGAGGGATCAAGGTAAGGGCATCAGTGGGTAGTCGGGCCATGTTGCCAGCCATCAACGCCTGGGCCCAACAATCCCATAATTAAAACAAATTACGTATAATAATAGACCAACACGTTCCAAAATCTTCGCGTTGAAAGGGTTCCCGGGGCCGACCCTGAGCCCTGGCGTGAATGTTCCTGCCCTAAGACCTGAGATGAATGACTTATGGTAGAACTAATAGAAGGAAGTATAGGGACTACGTGTAGCTGGAGGAAGGGTCATATATCCTGGTTGAACGGGGTGGTTGACGCTCCCCAGTACAGGACCTTTTTTTTTCCGATGGAGGTGTGACGTCCTTCTCCACCATCTCATCGTCCCATAACCTCCAATATCATCATCTGCTTTTTCATTATCCACATTCCTATCCTTCCATAATCACCCAATTAGGATTTACAGTTGTCGAGTCCTTTCGATATTCTGGCTATTTTAGATGCATATGTGACCACCTCTTCCACCACCACCACCACCACCTCCTCCTGCTGCTATCTCCACCCACGCCTAAGGTCAGCACATGTGAAGCACCCCTATATCATCCCCTGTCACACATCAGAGGATAATTAACAGATCATTGAGGATTCTTCGACAACTATATAGAATCGAAACATATTTGGATCCAGGTGAATGGGTACGAAATCATGTTTAGATCCAACCGAGTATGATCAAACTGGGCTGTGAAACTGTCTAGGATCAGTATAACTCTCTATGACAGATTACAATGGGTAGTACTGATAGAAGAACCACCATAACATAAAAATGATCACAGGGAACGACAGATAAACCGAGTGATTTTTACGTTAGACTACTGAAATAACACGTACTTACTTTTTTTTTAATTGCCTTATTCTTCCCACCACCTTATCAAACAAATAATACATGGAGAGAGAGAGAGAGAGAGAGAGAGAGAGAGAGAGAGAGAGAGAGAGAGAGAGAGAGAGAGAGAGAGAGAGAGAGAGAGAGAGAGAGAGAGAGAGAGAGAGAGAGAGAGTCGAACGAAAAAAGTCCCGAATTTTCTTTTCCATTTGTTTGCAGTCAAGACAAAAAAAACAACTAAGCAGAAGAAGAATTAGTGAAAAACATTACTTTGTCGAGCCAACTGCAAATTTCCACGCATTAATCAGCAACATCGTGATTGGAAAATGCAAATAGATATATGAGAGAGAGAGAGAGAGAGAGAGAGAGAGAGAGAGAGAGAGAGAGAGAGAGAGAGAGAGAGAGTCTACGCTCCTCTCACGAAAAAGAAAAACAATAATAATAAATGATGTAAAATGAAAAACAAGGAAGAATCTATAATTTCAATAACCGCGTCCTATAATTTTGTGGTTTATTGTTCCGACATTATTTAAAACACGGATGTTGATATTTTTCAGACTTTATATCTACATCAATGGTTAGAAAAGGTTTAGATATGTGATTAAGTTAGGATTAGTATGTGGTTAGGTTGGGTTAAGTTGTTTTGGATTGGTTAGGTTAGAATCGAGTAAGAGTCAGGTGCTATGATATCACCTTCACACCAATACATTTTATTACAGTTGGAAGGTGATTAATTAATTCAGTAGCTATTTACTCATTTTACCACATAAGGAAACATAATAAAAAAAAGGTGTTTGTTCTTTAACTTAACACAGAGAGGAGCAACTGAAGGCATTTGTAGATATACGAGTTACTTTTTTTATTAAGCATAACAAAACATTGAGTAACTAATACACCTTTGTACAGGATCGTAAAAGAATGTCCCTATTCATTATGTGTTTGTAAATCGTAGAATTAAGTTTCAATGTAAATGTTTCTGTAGATTAAATTGTTATCGTTTACTGAGAGGATAGTGGACATAGTAGTGATTAGAAATTACTGAATAAAAAATGTACATACAGTAATACGAAAGTGGTGCTGACCCACACCTTGACCTTGATCTAAGAACACCTTGACCTAGGAACAACGTGACCTTGACGACTGACCTTATGAACAGAAAAATTATGCAAAAATAGAACATTCAGGTGATCTACCTGAGATAATTACGGCTAATGATAATGATGACAATGATGATAATGAATATAACGATGATGATGACGATAATTATAATGACGATTTTAAAAATAAATGATAATGACGACAGCAATGATGACAATAATGTTACCTCAAAATAAACCCTTTAAACCTCATATTCATTACCCCTCCCCCCCAAGGATTCTAAATAACAAAAGAGAGACAAAAACACGACACAGTGAGAGTTAATACAGTACCCCCCACCCACGTCTTACCCCTCTCCTCTCAACTGCTGTACTGTCATATATATCTCCTCCTAAGAGAGAATTTATCTGTTAATTATAGAACTAATATAGAAAATTATAAATAGTTCCTCCACACCGCTTACTGCCCACCGCTTGACACTTAAGAGTATGCATATATTTAACCCCCCCCCCCCCTCACCCTAGTAGGTATTACCTCATTTTGCAAACTAGTTTAAAAAGTAAAAGTAGATTTTAGAATACAAAGTAGCTTACTAAATACACACACACACACACACACACACACACACACACACACACACACACACACACAGCCAGACAGGGCAATGATCTGAGTCTGAGAGAGAGAGAGAGAGAGAGAGAGAGAGAGAGAGAGAGAGAGAGAGAGAGAGAGAGAGAGAGATTGTGTAACAGCACAACTGACAGCTTCGTCTCGATTAGATCCCTTATCGTCCCCTGTAAGCTTTATCCAGGGAATTTATTCAGTCTTTCCTTTCCCCTGTTTTTGTCTCCTCACCTCCCCCCCCCCCCCCTTCCCTCCTCCCCCATGTCCGTCTAGTATAATAGCCTGCATGTCTAACTACCAGCCGTCAAGTTGTGGTGGTAGTGTTAGTGGCGGTGTTGTTAGTAGTAGTAGTAGTAGTAGTTGTTGACCGAGATAGTTAGGATAGGACCAGCATGACTGTAAACTGTCTCAACTGGTACAATAGCTTGCTTGTTAAGGGCAATCATTTAGTTTTAATTGCTTGTTTGTCAAGGGCAACCATCTAATTCAACTTGCTTGCTTGTTAAGGGCTTAGCCATTTAATTATCAGTATTCGTTTGTCAAGGGCGAACCTTTTAATTCAACTTGCATGCATGAAAAGGGTAATTATTTAATTTTAATTGCTCGCTTGTTAAGGGGAGCCATTTAATTTCGAATGTTTGATTGGTGGGGTTAACTCCTTAGTTTAAATATCTCATTAGTTGGGGTAAACTTTTCAATTTAAGTTACTAAGGGTTACCATTTCAGATAATCTACGCTGCTTTATGCATATATTAATTAAATGTAAGCAACCGTCCCCTTATAGATGATAACTGGGATATTTTGGGGTCTGTGTGTCATCTGGTTTTGGACTGTGCGTCATCTGGTTTTGGACTGTGAGTCAGCTGGTTTTGGACTGTGCGTCAGCTGGTTTTGGACTGTGCGTCAGCTGGTTTTGGACTGTGTGTCATCTGGTTTTGGACTGTGCGTCAGCTGGTTTTGGACTGTGCGTCAGCTGGTTTTGGACTGTGCGTCAGCTGGTTTTGGACTGTGTGTCATCTGGTTTTGGACTATGTGTCATCTGGTTTTGGACTATGTGTCAGCTGGTTTTGGACTGTGTGTCATCTGGTTTTGGACTGTGTGTCATCTGGTTTTGGACTATGTGTCATCTGGTTTTGGACTATGTGTCATCTGGTTTTGGACTGTGTGTCATCTGGTTTTGGACTGTGTGTCATCTGGTTTTGGACTGTGTGTCATCTGGTTTTGGACTATGTGTCAGCTGGTTTTGGACTACTGTATGTGTCAGCTGGTTTTGGACTATGTGTCAGCTGGTTTTGGATTTGGTGTCAACTGATATTGAATGGATTGAATCTCGGCTCACTAATTAAAAAAAACGTCATCTTTGTATTGTGTTTTCTTAGGTGAGAGAGAGAGAGAGAGAGAGAGAGAGAGAGAGAGAGAGAGAGAGAGAGAGAGAGAGAGAGAGAGAGAGAGAGAGAGAGAGAGAGAGAGAGAGAGAGAGATGAAGAACTAATGGGAATATCACGTCACCAGTTGAAGAAAATGTTATCTTCTTTATTGACTTCCTCTCATGAGATAAAGAAGAAAGGGGATAAATTGAAGAGATTTGTTTGCTCTACCTCACCTCAGTGTACGAGGGGTGAGGGGGTTTGTCCTACACACACGCAGTAAAACCCTCTCCATGCTCAGATCAACTCAGATAGCCGAGGCTTGGCCAGACCGCCTCGTGTACTAGGCAGATAAGCGTTAGTAAATCTCTCCATTAATACCTTAACCAATGTCAATCCTGCTGCCCTGAGAGTGACGTCACACACGGGTCGTCTCCTACCGCATTAGGTTATCCCATGACCACACCCACAGTCCATAAGGAGCCGACCAATCACACAGGAGGGTGATCGGAAGTGACCAATTGGAATGGTTTTCTCTTGATCGGTTACGTGTTTAGGAGCGTATACAGATGGATAGTAAAGTTATCTACCTTAATGGGCACAGAGACAACCTGAAGAGAATGAAAATAAGAAAAATAAAGAAGAAAGGAGAGAGAGAGAGAGAGAGAGAAAGTGACTATCGAGGACCAGTTCTTGTTGGAAATGACGACAAAGGCTAGCGAGGGTGACGGCAGCTTGCACACGGAGATATATTACTACTGACTCTCAAACACACGCGAGGCTAAGAGTTGATTCCCTGTGTCATGTCTTGATCACCTTGCCTGTGTTGAGGTACAGGTGTGTGGGTTAGTAATTACAGGTGAGTATATGGAGGTGTGTTTTTAGTGTTGATGAATGTTGAAAAGAAATTATTGACTTTTGGTGCTTGAGATTTCCTTACTTGACTCACCCACACACACACAAATACCAGCCCACACACAAAGACCACGCCCACACACAAAGACCACGCCCACACACAAACACAAAGACCACTTCCCTCACATGCACACACCCACATATCCCGCACACAAAGACCAACCCCTACATTAAAAAAACAATGCCAACCTCCTGAATACAACGATGTAGCCTGTTGAGTAAAATGTGTTTATCCCTTGAGTACAATGACTTTAAGTATGATAATTTATGGCCTTGAGTACAACGACCTCATCTCTAGAGTACGATGTTCGAACCTTTCAAATACAATGACCCATTCCCTTCAGTACAATGAGGGATAAAGTCATCGTAATCAAGAGGTTTAGAAATAAAAAAATATATTCTTTCAATGGATAATCAATAAACCACAAAACTCAATAGCCCATTTTCTTCTTAAATTACGATTTCTCCATTTTCTTTAATCTATTGTCTCCCATTTTCTTTGATCTATAGTCTTCCATTTTCTTTAATCTATTGCCTACCATTTTCTTTAATCCACCATCTCCCATTTTCTTTAAACAATCGAACTACTCCATTTTCTTTACCTGGTATATCCCTAATTTCCCCTATTTCCTTGTGTCAACCTTTTCACGAAACAACGGATGCTTCTGTAAACAATCTGTGAGTTTCTTTAGCCTGTGCGACTTTAAACAAGAAATAAAAAAGTAAATAGATAAATAAATAAATAAATAAAGCTAATGTGAAAGGTAAAGAAACACACATATTGAGGTGTTTGTGGTTATGGTTACGTAACAGGACGTTTAGGAAGGCGACTCTGTACCCAAGTTTACTTACCGTGTACCGTGTGATCATTATAGCCCAATTTGCATACAGTGGTGTACCGTATTGTTACCTTTGCTGGGTAATGTAGGGTACGTTTTGTTGTTTTTACTTCGTTTTTACGTATACCAGATTTGACAGGATTTTTTTTTTGCGTTTATATGTGTAGGCGATGATAGGAGGAATGTCAGCAGGTAAGAATAGTAATGAGAGTACTGACAGGTGATAAGAGCGGTAGTGTTAGTAGATGAGTGACAGCAGAAGCAGTAGGTGAGACAGTAATAGTAGGGGAAATAGCAGCAAGTAAGAGTAACAGTAGTAGGCGAGAGCAGCAGAAGCAGTAGGAACAGGTAGCCTATAGTCGTGGCCAAAAGTTATCTCATCATTAACGAGTGCTGGTAGTGGTTGGTGGTGGTAGTGGTTGGTGGTGGTAGTGATGGTTGTGGTAGTGGTGATGATGACTTTTGTAGTGGTGGTGGTAGTGGTAGTAGTAGTGGTGGTGGTGGTGGTGGTAATGTTAGTAGCGATAGTCGTGGTAGTAGTGGTAATATTGGTAGTGGTGGTTATGGTAGTAGCGATGGTGATGCTTGTAGTAGTAGGAGTAATGGTGGTGGTGGCCCAGGGCGAAGAAAATTAATATCAATTTTACAGGTTAGCGGAACACCTGACTAGTCTATTTGTTTATGTTCGAGACCTGCAATTCACCTTAAATTAATTCACCACAAATTATCTACCTTGATATAAACTTCACCTTTTTTTTTTTTAGGGGGAGGGGTGTCCGGGGTTGGGGAAGGGGGGGGGAGGGGGAAGGGGGGTGTCCGGATTTGAAAGCTGATAAATACTGGTGATTCCGGCACACCTGACTGGTATATTTGTTTATGTTTGAGACCTGTGATTGATTTGATAATGTCTGGAGTCGTTGATACTTTTACCTGTTTTGTATAATAAAATGTTGTGTACTTTATATAGAGGATTTTTTTAAACTATATATGGTACCTGTTAGATATCGCTTATGTGTAGGAATACCTTTAAACATGGAGTCTTATTTTCCTGCGTATTATAAACAAAGTGAACCCGACTCGAACCTTGAACTCTGACTCAAATGCTAACGAAGTCGAGGATCAAAGCCAATGAGCCCCTCTGGAGATTCTGTTTAGCTCGTACCCTCGCCCCGCCCCGCCCCGCCCCGCCCCGGAAATCCTTGTCGTGAATAAATCCAACAAAAGAACCCAAAAGTGAAACAGATTCGTACCTTTAACACAACGAACCTTGTCGTGTATCATCCTATAAATGGCTGTTTTAAGTGAAGCAGATTCGTACTCGAGTTCATTTGGGTGTTCCGGGAAGGTCGGTGTGGCCAGGGGTAATCACTGAGAAGACTGGCTTGCTGGCTGGCATACATTATGAAGGTGAGCCTTGACTCGACAAGATTACTTTAAGGAGAACACACTACACTCACCCAACGTGCCCAATAAGTATACATTCCCCACAACTGCACTAAATATACGTCTTGGAAATGCTTTTACCTTCCGACTAACTCCGAGATTATAGATTTAATGTTTGAATACTGAAAATCACTCCGAAGAGTACACAGACTGCGTGGCTGGCGCTATTACTTGCTTGAGTGCACTTCACGAGCTGTTTTTGAGTCGTAAGTCAATGTGAGGGCCTTGAGTGGGTGTTCTCACTCTACTATTACACTTATTAACAGATTGACGTATTCATGTTCCGACCTGGGTTGTTGAGGGCCTTGTCTCTGGCGATGGACTACGTTCATATTTTTACCAACTCATAACCAACAAATAACAGTTTACTTTGCCTAAGCGTACGGTACATCACCGCTATAACAATTTACGTCCCGCTAAATTGTAGTCAAGTGCGCTACTTACCTGCGACTAATGGGATGGAAAATTGCGCTTACGTTGCAGAAAGGGCCGCGACTGCCCTCTTAAACATCACCAGGAACCCAATCGTTTGCCTGCGCTCATTCCGTCTCCAAATTGTGGGTCTCGCTCCATAACTGAATGTAATTAGCCTGCAATTGCACGTTGTCATGCAAGGTTGGTCGAGTTTGCACATTGCTGTTCTTGCAGGATCTGAACTATAGAGTGTAGATATAGAGGGTGACTCACACTAAAGGGGGACTCAGACGTTATATGCAGTAGGTGTCTTTGTTCACTCTGCCTCACTCCTTTGTGTTGGAGGATCACACTTAAAGGGGTACTTATTAAGCTAATTTGTATCCTAATTAGGTGGCGGTGACGGCGGATGGAGGAGGGAGGAGAGGGATGGCGAGAAGAACGAGGGAGGGGAGGAGAGAGATGGTTAGAAAGAGGAGAGGGGAAGGAAGGGGAAGAGGGAGAGTGTTGAAGAAAGGGGAGGGGAAATGGGGAGGATTGAAAAAGAAGAGTGAAGGAAGAAGAGGGTTGAAGGAAAGGGAGGGGGGGGGAGAGATGGGTTGAAGAAAGGGGGGAGGAGGAACAACTGAAGAAAGAGGGAAGAGAAGGGTGAAGAATATTAAAATAGAGGCGAAAAGAGGAAGGAAAGACAGAGATGAGAAGAAGAGAAGAAGACTGGATAACTATCAATATCCTGTTTTAATTACACGAACGTCTCCTGTGTTTACTTAAGACTTAAGGTGATAAAGACAAACTGCAACACACACCGATAACGAGTTTACTGTTGAAGGCGGCTAGGAGAGCAGCTCTTTGTGGCTCACTGAGATAACTGACGTATATTACTACTGAAGGAAACACTTGTAAATAGACGCATAATCCATTGAGGAAAATGAATAATAACTAAGATAATGAGTAAAAATATTAATAGTAAGATATAATAAAAATGTTACTAATAAGATAATGAATAAAGTAATAATAGTAAAATAAGGAACATAAATGATAATAGTAAGTTAATGAATAAAATAATAACACTAAAATAAGGAAAAAAATAATCAAAGTAAGATAATTAATAATAATAACAGAGATGATTACAAACCCTTTTTAAAGATAGTTTAAAAATCTATTTTGTTTTGGTGTGTGTGTGTGTGTGTGTGTGTGTGTGTGTGTGTGATTTATTGCAAGAGCTTATGAGAATATAAGCCTCGGGGAAATAAATCGTAATATTGCCATTGTCGTCCAAGTAACAGAAAAACAATAGATTTTAAACAGAATTACAGTACTTTTGGGGCCCAGATTATACACTGTAATAGAAAGATATAATATAGAAAAAAATAATAGGTAATGATGAAACACTAGTAATTCATTATATCACACATTATACAAGAATAATAGACGATATAATTAAAAGAACACGATAATTTGAGTAATTATTTTTTTGAATGTAAGAATAAGTCAAGAAATTAAGTAATCTTATAAAAAATAACAGAAAATATAGAATAAATTAGAAAAAAAAAAATATTCAACAGCATTACACAAGAAGAGATAAAAGCAAAGAAAACGATAATTTGAGGAGTAATTTTTGAACGTAATTGTAAAGATAAGAAACGAAACAATAATAAACAAAGTGAACAATCCAGTTAAAACCTAAATTCTTTCCCCCGGGACAGGAACAAACGTTTAATGGACAGAACACAGTCAAGGGTTAAGACAGAGAGAGAGCTAACTGTCCCTTAAAAGACTGTAAGTACAAACTGTAGTGGAGATGACTGCACTCTGAACTGTTGACTTGTACCGACTGTTGGTTCCTGAGACACACACGCACACGCACACACACACACACGAGAAACTGATAAGACTTAAGGGTTGGGTGATGTGATTTTTGTTTTGTTTATACTACTACTTCTACTACTACTACTACTACTACTACTACTACTTATTATCCGTGACTTCTATGGAGGGTAAAGAGGAGTGAATACAATAAATAAAGTGAAGACAAAAACTACTCGGGGAAAGACAGAGACAAAATGTGATGAAAAGTGAAGACAAGAATAGAAAGAGTATAGGTATATATAATAATTTTGAAGTGATAAGAAGAAGAAGAAGAAGAAGAAGAAGAAGAAGAAGAAGAAGAAGAAGATTTTGAGACCTACAAACACAAATCTCGGCTAACCATCGACCGACAGATATCATCATACACAAAAACAATGACACTAAGAAGATTGCTCCCAAGTCACTGCAGACAAAAGGATCATTGAAGCATACGAGTTGTAAATGTTATATCATGACTGGTACATTACACTGATATGTGTATTAATCACGGATCACTCGGTCGGTTCATTGATCAGCGTGAAAAAAATAACTTGAATGAAAAAGAAGGTAAATTAGCATATTTTAATTTCATTTTTTTTCTTTTGGTTTATTGTTCAAAAATTTACGTCTATTTTTTTATGTTTAATTTGACACGAGTTCAAGGCTAAATCGAATCGTGTACTCAAACGCCTTATGTTGAAATGACACGAAAGGAGAGGAGAAAGAAGCACAGTGGGTCCTTACCTCACTCACTCACACACACACACACACACACACACACACACACACACTCGATCACAACAGTTCACTATTCAAGGTGTTGTTGTTGTTGTTATAATGTATTAATGCGCTTCAACGACTAACATATTTAAGCTCATATTCTAGATTAGTAAACAAACAAATCATCAACAAATAAAGAAGTACATATCTCTGGTAAGGATGACAGCACACAAGACTGTACTCACTGGTGTTGTACTGCTGCCCACCTGTAATTCACGTAACACCGGAGCCAAGGGCGAGATGAGGTAACGTGTAGATTGAATCTTACGTGGGTGAGGAGAGAATGGTGTGGTGAAGTCCTTTGATAGTTACCATCCTACAGGTACCCAATAGAGTGGTAAGCTCCTTTGATAACATCCTACAAGGTACACAACGAGTCCTTAACACTCATTAGATCCAAAGAGAGGAATAATATTATGCAAATTAGGGTAAAAAAAAAAAAAAAAAAAAAAAAAAGAACATACCATTATTTATTTGTCTAAATTGTAGGTTTCATATGTTGCACACTTCTAGCTGAGGTAAGTTAAGGAGGGATAAAGTAGGTGAGTAAGGAGGTGTTGTCAGTGGAGGGACGGTGTGTGTGTACCTCTCACAGTCACACATAGTACAGTACACTACACGCACTCCATGACCCACTGTTTGGTGTAGCCCCACTCAGGTGTTTGAGTCTTCTTGTTTTCTCTTATTACGACTGAAGGGACGGAATGAGTAAGTAATTAATGTTCACCATATTTATCCAACTAAAATAATGTTCACAGCATAACTCGAGCACGGAAAAAGGTTGAATAGTTCATATAACACACACACACACACACACACACACACACACACACACACACACACACAGCTATACCTTCTATGAATTCCTTTTTTCGGAAACTTCTGACTGCCCAAAGACTATCATGTCGATCGCCATAACGCACAAAAAGCAATAGATCGCTGAAAACCTAACCTAACCTTAATAAAGGAGAGCTGACGTTGACCAGGTTCAAATTAATTTCCATTAAGTTGTAGCAATAAAAAGAGGAAGGGAGGGAGGGGGGAGGAGAAATATAGAAGAGAGAGAGAGGGGGAGAGGGAGAAGGAAGAGAGGGAGGGGAAGAAAAGACGGGGGAAGAGTGAAGGAGGGAAGTGTAGAGAAGAGGGCGGAGGAGGGAGAGGGGGAAGGAAAAGTAGAGAGGTCGGAAGACGGGACAGAGGGGGCAAAGAAGAAAGCGGAGGAAGAAGGAAAACAGGGAGTGGTAGAGAAGAGGGGAGGAAGGTAGACAGGGAGGGGTCGGCAAAGAGGGCGGAGTAGGGAGGGAGGGAGGGAGGGAGGGAGGGAGGGAAGGAGGGAGCGGCAAAGAAGAAGACAGGGAGGGGTAGAGGAGGTGGGAGGGGCGGGAGGGAGGGTAGGCAAGACCATGTATCAGACCGGTCATAAAACCATCAATTTCCAGGAGCTCTTTGTTTACTTAAGAATAGAAATAGGTCGGTATATTATCGACTGGGGGAGGGAGGGGTGAGGGAGAGGGGGAGAGAGGTGAAGGAGAGGGGGGGAGAGAGGGAGAGGGGGGGAGGAGGTGTAGATAAGTGGAGAGGGAGATGGGGGGGAGTAGAGTGGGTAGGTAAGTGGAGGGGTGGAAGAAAACAGGGAGGAAGGGAGAGAAGAAGAGGAAGGGGGAGAGAGAAAAGGGGAGATGGAAACGAGATGATGGGAGAGGGAAGGATGAAAGGGAAAGGGAAGACTGAGAGGAAGAGTGAAGAGGGAGAGAGGCAGATTATCGTGATGGAAAGGGAAGGTGGGGAGGAGAGAGAACAGTGAACAAGAAGGGTGGAGAGAGGAGATGGCGAGGTGGGTGAGGGGAATAAAATGGGATGAAGAGAAGAGTGAGGGGCGAATGGGGAAACGGGAAGGAGGAGAAAATGAGAAAGGAAGAATGGAAGGAAGGAGTAGGAAGGAAAAAGTAGAGAAGAGAGAAGGCTAAAGAAGGGGGAGACATGTGAGAGTGAACATATAAATAAGTTCAAATTAGTGAGAGTAAACACAGGATAAACAAAAACTTTGCTCGAGTGAACACAGGTGTACTGGAACAATATATCTCAAGAGATGACTGAACAAAGCTAAACTAGTTCTAGAACAATGATGAACATGCTCAACACACAAAGAACAACGAGAAACAAGTTATTACCTTAAGTGAACAAAGCTAAACTATTTCTTGGCCAATAATGAATTATATTAATCTACAAGGCAGCCCATGGCGTCACCTACAGGGTCCTGGATGATGTCACGTTTCACAGGTAGAAATAATCAACCCATGACGTCACCTACATGGGTCGGGTTGGTGTCACTTATCACAGGTAGATATAATCAACCCCTGACGTCAAGCAGATTGAGGTAAGACACCTATAATTTTCTCTTTACGACTGACCATTTGGGTACGGGATAGATTTCATTATAGATCAACAACCACAAAATATTATCATTCATATTCGTCACAAGGAATCTCTCTCTCTCTCTCTCTCTCTCTCTCTCTCTCTCTCTCTCTCTCTCTCTCTCGATCTATCTATTAATAACCTGACTGATATTTGTTTCTCGAGTCGCTGTTTATCTTTATATTATCAACAGTTTTAGACTAAATAATCGTAGGTAATGAATTCAGTCACTAAGGATAATCAAAGACGTATTTTGACAGTTTTTGGCTAAATCATTATCTAAAAAAAAAAAAAGCAAAAACGGGAAAAAATATACGTAGCGATAATTGGTAATAAATAAAAGGAACGGGAGATGACCGATGAATTAAAAGAAAATGTTTGCAATGTAGAAAATTTATTTATTGATTATTAAAACAAAAGCAAAATGGTGATTTTTGGAGAAACATCGTATCTTTCAGGGTAAGGGAAAGAGGAAGGGAAGGTGGGAGAGAGGGGGAAATATGCGGGGGGAAGGAGGAGGAAGAGGAGGAGGAGGAGGGGGGAATAACAGAAGAAAAAGAAAAAAGCAGAAGACGACGAGTGATGGAGGTGAGAGGTCAGGAGGAGGAGGTGAAAAAAAGACAATAGAAATGCAAATATCAATAACTAAAACAAAAGCAGGAGACTAGTGAAACAAAAGCCTCCCACGCACGGCCGACGCGACCACCTCACCCCCGGCAGAAGAAACTGGTGATCCACAATGAAGGACTTGAGAATAATAGTAGTTTTATGGCGGCAGGTGAAGCTTGGCCTCCCTCCCACCCATCCACCCACCGGACACCTTATCACCTCCACAATCGACCTCTCTCGTATAATCTTTAAAGACGATAAGAATCTGATATTGCCTGCAAAAGATTTTTCCAGTGTTGGGGCGGCTCTATAAATTTCACTACATTATTTTGATGTAATGGCCATTGTTCGTACAATACCCGAACACAACGCTAATATCGGCCCGCCAATCTGCCGCAAGAATGCCACATAAAATATTCGATCGTAAAATATGAATTATGACATCGACAACCACCGAGACACTCTACGTGCTGCAACTGTGCCAACCAGGTAAGGGAGGGTAAGGGAGGAAAGGGTGGGTAAGGGAGGGAAAGAGGGAAAGGAAGAGAGGGAGGGAATGGGAGAGGGGGAAAGGAAAGGAGGTAGGGGTAAAGAAAGGGAGAGAGGAAAAGGAAGGGAGGGAGAGGGATGTAAAGGGAGAGAGGGGAAGGGGGGCAGGGAAAGGGAGGAGGGTAAGGGAAAGGGAGGAAGAGGGATGTAAAGGGAGAGAGGGGAAGGGGGGCAGGGAAAGGGAGGAGGGTAAGGGAAAGGGAGGAAGGTAGGAAGGGGGAAGGATGCAAAGGGAGAGAGGGAAAGAAAGGGAGGGGAGGAAGGTAAGGGAAAGGGGGAGGCATAGTAGAAGTTAGGGAGAGAGAGGGAGGAAAGAGGGAGAGAGGGTAGATGACACAGGGGGAAGTTGTGCAATTAGAGGGTGGTGGGGAGGTAGGGAGAGGGGGGGGGGGTGAGTGGTAGTAGGACGAGAAGGGAGGGGAGTAGAGGTGCGGTAAGAAGGGAGGGTGAAGGGAGGGGTTACATAAAGCGAGATGGGAGGGGAGGAGATGTGAGGAAGGGAAGATAGGATAGTAGGAGGAGGCAGGAAGGAGAAGGGAGGTGGAAATGAGGATGAGGAAATAGGGAGAGTAGGAGGCATTAGGAAACGATGGGGAGGAGGGGGGAATTGGGGGAGGGAAGTGGGAATAGGGCCGGAGAGGGAAGAAGAATGAGAGAGAGAGAGAGAGAGAGAGAGAGAGAGAGAGAGAGAGAGAGAGATTACGCATTAGACAACGAAGGATAATAACATGCCAATAGCGACACTTGAGTCGTGTGTGTATGTGTGTCTGTATGTATGTGTGTGTGTGTCTATATGTGTATGTGTTTGTGTGTGTGTGTGTAAGGCCGTGTTCATGTGTCATCGTGACCCTGAAATATTGAAGAGATGCTGAACTGTTCTCCACTGGGACTCGAATGTTAGATGACATAATTTAAGTCTGTGTCTCTCTCTGTGTATGTCTCTGTCTGTCTGTGTATGTCTGTGTGTCTCTCTGAGTATGTCTCTCTGTGTATGTCTCTTTGTATCTTCTTTTGATCTCTTCCTTTCCTTCTCTATCACTGCTACTTGTTCTCTCACTCTGTTTCTTTTTCTCTTTATCTTATTGTTTTCTTTCCTCTTACTGTTTTTTTTTCTCTCCCTTTTATTCTCTCTCTTCATTGCTATCTCCCTTCATCTATTCTTCTTAGTCTTTTCACTTCTTATATTTCTTTCTGTTCTCTTCTTTATCTTGGTCACCTTTTTCTCCTACTTCTCTTCTTTATTCTCTTACTCTTCCTTCTCTTCTCTTTTTTTATCTTCCCCTACTCGTCCTCCCCCTCTTAACCCAATCTTTCTCTCCTCTTGCTCTTAATTTTCTCCCCCTCTTATTTCCTCTCCTCTCCTCTTCCTGCTTCCCCATTCTTCAGTCTTCCTTCTACTTCCTTACTTCCGCCTTCCACTTCTCCTTTTCTTGTGTCCATAATCTCTCTCTTTCCCTCCCCCTTTTACTCTTCGTTTTTCCCTCTATTTTCTATCTAATTGTTCCTTACATCCACTCCTCCTCCCTCATCCCACTTCATCCCACTCCTTCTCCTCCTCCTCCTCCACCACCACCTCTTCCTCTCCTTCCTCCTTCTCTTCCTTCCTAAATTGACAAAAGACTAGGATGGTTATTTAATGATGTAGGAGGTGAAAGGGACGCATGGTGTAGGGGTGTGACGCATGCTATGGGGGTGTAACGCATGGTCTGGGGGACTGAAGCATGATGTAGGGGGGGGGGGCTTATCTGACGCATACTGTAGGGACTGCTAAGGGGGCATATCTGACACATGATGAGAGGGGTCTGACGCATGCTTTGGGGACTTATCTAACGCAAGCTGTGGGGCTTAACTGACGTAGAGTTCCAGAGAGATTCGGAATGGCGATCTTTAATGAGTCACAAGTCACGAAAAGCCACTCAAATAAGGATCCTTTCTCTTCAGGTATTTAGAGAGAGAGAGAGAGAGAGAGAGAGAGAGAGAGAGAGAGAGAGAGAGAGAGAGAGAGAGAGAGAGAGAGAGAGAGAGAGAGAGAGAGAGAGAGAGACCATTAGGACGGGAGGCGAGCATTATATATCCACTCGGCCGCCGCATCTGGATGTTTCGAAAATTTACATAATTGTATTCAGATACGTATGTGTGTATATCTGTAAGCGTTTGATGTGTATTTATGTGAGTTTGTATATAGTAGTGTGGTATTATAGATGAGATTAAGACGTTTAGAAAAAAAAAAAAAAAAAACACTGACGTCTCATTCATAAGGTAGGCAAAGAATACTTCACTATATCCAAACACCTTTTTTAACCTCTTTAGCTAACTTTCATCATCCCCCCCCCCCCCCAGCTCAGGTAGTACACGAGGCTAGGGTGAGACAGAATGAGACAAAGAATAAATTTTTGTCCGTTTTATAGACACACAAAAATTGCTCTTAATGGTAGTAAAAGTGTCCATGCATTACCCATTCATTGTCTTAATAGCAGCGGCCCCGGTGTCGTTTTACTGTCGCAGCCAGAGGGGCGAAAAATTGAGAAGGAGGAGGAAGAGGATGAAAAGGACGAAAGGGAATGAGGGAGGAGTAAACATAAGGAAGAAGAGGGAAGAGGAGGTAAAAGAAAAGAAGATAAGGAAGGAAGGAAAGGAAAGGAAGGAAGAAAAAGGAAAGGAAGTAAAGAAAAGGGAAGGAAGGAAGGAAGGAAGGAAGGAAGGAATGTTATGGACCGTATTATTTTACTGAGCCGTGTTCCCTCGACTATTCTACTTTGCAATTGTGGTGAATTTCAATCCCCCAATTTCGCTGGTTTTAGTAATATAATATGTCTGGAATGTCCTTTGGTGCCCATTTATATCGCATTGTTTCCTCTTGAGACGACGTTGGTGTAATGATATCAAGAGTGCACAAGCTGTCTTATTCCTCTGTAATGATATACTAATAGGCCTTTTATCTGACACCCTGGAATGCTACTTCGTGAATTTCTTGCACATTGTCTGCCTTGTAAGTACTTTGGCAAAGGCTGGATTAAATAGCATACGGGTTTATCTGATGGTTGGTTGGTTGGTCGGGTTTTTCTGTAACTGCTGCAACTTTTACTGATCCCTGGCAACTTAACCCCCCCCCCCCCCCCGCATCCCCTACCACTAGAAGGAGGGGGAGAGGGGGGTGATATGCAAATATACAAACAACTTTCATAAATATATATATATCTCAAAAACCTCAACAAATAACTTATAAGAGAGGGAGTAGGAGGAGGAGGAGGAGGAGGGGGGAAGAGGGGGTTGGGAGAGGAGGGGGGAAGAGGGGGGTTGGGAGAGGAGGGGGGAAGAGAAGGATGATGTTCTATTGAACTTGATGGTCTTGTGTCGGTGAGTTCAACGCTTTATAATGCCCATTTACATACGACGGAACACATATTATGCAAACTAAGGTGGTGGTGTGGTTAGGGTGGGGAGCGGGGGGCCATTACTCACCGTGGACATTCTTACAGAGTATCTTTAAAATCAACAATGCTGCCCAACTAAATTATCAGTTAATATGCAGCTCCACAACGTTATCGGGAGTATTTATCTAAGATATCAGAGCGGATAGTCATCTAGAAACGCTACGTGGGATACTGTGCCTAAGAGGATCTCGTAAGGAAGCAACACACACGCGCCGATGCTAACCAGATCTCGTCCAGGTTTTACCCCAGGAGAGATAAGAGAGGAAGAACGGTCTTATGTCTTTAACTAACATGATCATGAATAATATTTTATGTTATCTAAAGTGAACAAATTATCCCGGTTATATAGCTTATAGTGTCTAATTAGGTGTATATTTTGTTTTACTAATGGCTCTATAATCCTGTTTACGCTAATTATTCCAGTAAACAAACAACATAGGTCATTTAGTAGATGTCTTACTTCACTAATCGCTATTATTCTCTATAAATATATTATCCAACTAATTCTTGCTCCATCTCTTGCTATATAAATCAAGTAAAAAAACAACTAAACAAATTAAATATCATATAAGGAAGACCAATTAAGTAAACCCTATGCTTCAAAAATCACTATATATATATAATCTACGTTCAACAAATTAATTTCAAAGTTATATTGAATCTAGATGATATACCGAGACTGGCATAAGAGACCGCATCCCTCTCATCCCTTAAACCAGGTAACCGAACCACTACCTACCTTCACCAAACCCGCCATATGATCCACCCTTAACAAATTACCTAAAAAAAGATAATAGCCACCGTTGTCCTTTGTGTAAATATCCTACGAGGTAAATGATCCATCCTTCACTGGTCACAGGATCCGATAAACTGTTAAGGTGACGGTAGTGGAGTCATAAAGTGGAGTTAGTCTATATTTTTGTTTTTTTTTACCTGGAGGTCCACCTTTACCTGAGTACTAATTAGGTTACTTTATTCACCCATACATACTCTTAGGGCACCTCATTATAACACTCTCGTAAAATCATATTGGGGGAGATGGGGGGAGGGAGGGTGATGGTGAGGTGGGAGGGAAGGAAGAGCAAGAGGGAGGGAGAGGTAGGGGAAGTTGGTGAGTGGCGATGAGAGGGAGGGTGGTGAAGGGGTAGGGGGAGATTGGGGGAAGGGAGGGGGATGATGAAAAGGAGGAGTAGTAGGAGGAGGAGGAGGAGAAAGGGGGGAGGAAGGTTGGAAATGAGGAAGAGGAGGAGAAAGGGAGGATGGAAATGAGGAACAGGAGGAGAAGAAAGGGGGGAGGAAAGTTGGAAAGGAGGGGAAGAGGTAGGGGAAGTTGGTGTATGAACAAGTAGGAGAGGAAAATGATGTCGGAGAAGAATGGAGAAGAGAGGAATGTGGTGGAGAAAGAAATAGAATGAAAGAACAGGAAGGAAGGAAGGATGGAACGAAAGTGGGAAAGAAGCGTTAGGGATAATATAGTCCTAATCCTCCTCCTCCCTATAAATCAATCTTACTCTCCCTGAACAAGATCATAACATCACAACTACCTAACCACCCTCTAAAAGATCTCAAATAAGCTCTAATTACCCACTGGAACAAGGTATCACGCTAGGTATCCATTGATAAAGAGACTTACCTGGTAATATTCCTCCCATGATGGTAATATTTTGTAGAGGAATACTATAATTAACCAAATGAAATAATCTTCCTCTTTATTCATTATAATTATTTACTGATATAGGTCTTTAGTTAGAATTATTTACCTATTGAAAGACCTATCCTGTTCTCAATACCAGTTAAGTGGATATTCCAGTTACTACGACCAGTTAAGTAGACATTCCAGTTACTACGACCAGTCAAGTAAACATTCCGGTTACTACGACCAGTCTAGTAAACATTCCAGTTACTACGACCAGTCAAGAAGATATTCCAGTTACTACGACCAGTCAAGTAGACATGCCAGTTACTACGACCAGTCAAGTAGACATTCCAGTTACTACAACCAGTCAAGTAGACATGCCAGTTACTACGACCAGTCAAGTAGACATGCCAGTTACTACGACCAGTCAAGTAGACATTCCAGTTACTACGACCAGTCAAGTAGACATTCCAGTAACTACGACCAGTTCAGTCGACCTCCAATTACCACGAATAGTTTAGTAGACCATCACTCACCACCATCAGTTTAACAGTTCATCAATCAACACTATTAATTAAGCAGACAGATTGGGTAAACTTATCCCATCCCCTGCCCACCCAGTTACCACCATCGCTTTTGAGTTAGTTCCCAGTTACCACCATCACCAGTCAAGTTGGGGAGACCCTAATCACCATCTGTCACCAGTTAAGGAAACTCACAGTTAGGTAAACGTCCTCTATACTTCACCAGTCACCACCAAAACCAGTTAAATAAGCAGACCTTAATCAGTACCAGTCAGTGCACAACACCAGACCCCAGTTATTACCCTAAAGATTTTCATAATACAATATCTGTCTGGGCATCTGATGGTGGTGGTGACGTCAGCCACTTCTTGTAGGACCTGAGGGACCCAACGCCTGAGTTTTAATTTTGGGTCGAGGAAGAATAAAAAATAATAATAATAATAATAATAAATAAAAGCATCGATGGTGGTTGTTGGAGAGAGAGAGAGAGAGAGAGAGAGAGAGAGAGAGAGAGAGAGAGAGAGAGAGAGAGAGAGAGAGAGAGAGAGAGAGAGAGAGAGAGAGAGAGAGAGGAGTTTGCGTTGTTGAATATGACGTCTCAATAAAAAGACAAGTCAACATTTACGTGGATATAAATTACTTTTAAAGGAGGATTTCGATGTGTTAATTGAGGTTTATGAGGGAATGACCGCGCATGCTCCAACCACAACAACCCCCCCCCCTAACCCCTTATTGCCCCTCCTCCCTCTACTGTCTCCGAGCCTTAACAACCTAATTACCACTCCTTGTTTCATCCAACGGTTCTATTGTTAGTTATTGTTACTCCTATAAGGTTTCCTAATTGTCATGGAGGTTTAAGAGAGCCGTGGGATGCGGTTATGCTGTCTTAACTCTCTTGTACGACCTCCTTCAAGATGCTTATCACCTTTCATCTTTGGACCAGAGTAAAGAGAGAGAGAGAGAGAGAGAGAGAGAGAGAGAGAGAGAGAGAGAGAGAGAGAGAGAGAGAGAGAGAGAGAGAGAGAGAGAGAGAGGAATTATATATTTTCAGTGTGTTGTGGTTGTACGTTGTATTTTGAGATTGTGGGGGAGTTTATTGTAGGTCTTCTCTGATTAAAAATGTGTCTCCGTGTGTGTGTGTGTGTGTGTGTGTGTGTGTGTGTGTGTGTGTGTGTGTCTGTCTCCGTGTGTGTGTGTCTGTCTCCGTGTGTGTGTGTGTGTGTGTGTGTTGGGGGTATAAAATTTATTCATTTAAATAGCTTTGTTCTTAACTAATTTATTAACTTAGGTTAGGTTATTCCTTTATCACTATCTACCCAGAAGTAGTGAGAACAATTATGATGCAAATGCCATATTAAACCATATAATACTCTACCTATCAGTAAGGTACTACATCATGTTGACACGCATCATCAAAAGGTAATTAGCGGCAGGGATACCAATCATGTCATATCTCACGTCAACGCCACACTAGGACACATAACATCATGGTTAGGCGTCACGTCATGTTACCTCAAGACCTCATCAGGAGAGCCACGTGTCATTCCTGGTTTAATATTACACTTTTGTTGAGGTCAGACACAGTATCACTCATGGGGGGGGGGAAGGAGGAGAGGAGAGAGGGGGGGATTGGAGGGAGAGGGGGAGAGGAGGGAGAGGAGGGAGAGGGGGAAAGGAGGGAGAGGGGGGAGAGGAGGGAGAGGGGGAGAGGAGGGAGAGGGGGAGAGGGGGGGAGGGGGAGAGTAGGGAAAGGGGGGAGGAGGGAGGGGTTTTTTATATATAATTATCCACGTGTTTGTGTAATTAATTTCTGTATTGTTTTAATACACACTCAATCGATGTGAAAGATACACCCGGTAGATAATCCAGTAAATGTGTATATATTAGCGTGTATATGTCTGTATTAGTTTAGTTCAGTATTAGCAGCTAAACTCTCGAGTGTGAAGGAAAGCCTCAACAATTTACCCAAATAAGTGAAGCTAAACGCATAAAAATCTTGACGACGAGAAAGTTTACGGCGACAGATTAATATTAATATATCATTATGACCTTTACTGAACGACTTTAAATGTGAACAACATCAGCGAATAAGTTAACAAGTTTCTGAACGTTGTTTTTGTAGGGTAATACTTATGATTATATTGAGGTATAGATTTAGAACACTGACAAGAGCACATAAGTAGGGAAAGGCGGTAGTGAATTTATAAAGAGACAAGTAGACTAAAATCACAAGGAAAAGAACAAAATTATTATAACAAAAACTAAAAGGAGCCTGGTAGACTAGGTAGTGTATTATGCTGTGTGGAAGTGGGTCCCCATAGGCCTGGTGTCCCGTTATGACTAAATGACCAATGTGGACAGCCTCAGGTACTGTACTTGCATAAGAAGGTAATATACAGCCCAGCACTGCACTCTACCACCATCACTTCCTCAACTGTAAAGTTAGGTGCTGGTACTGTTATAAACCTAGATGGACTGTAACTGCCCAGAGACCGAACCAATGTGTGGAGACTGATATTATGTGACCCTTGAACATTATGTGTATTATTCGTGACCTGAACCATCATAGATATACAACCTGGGGAGTAGAGTCAGTAATTCAGTGTTTAGTATTGTTCTCAAGTTATAACATATACCGGAGACTACAGCGTGAACAGATACCGGACAGTACAGCATCAACAATTAACGGACAACATCAACATACACCGGATAGTACCGCATCAACATATACCGGACAGTACAGAATCAATATACACCGGACAGTATAGCATCAACATATACCGGACAGTACAGAATCAACATACACCGGACAGTACAGCATCAACATATATCGGACAGTACAGCATCAACATATACCGGACAGTACAGCATCAACATACACCGGACAGTACAGCATCAACATACACCGGACAGTACAGCATCAACATACACCGGACAGTACAGCATCAACATAGACCGGACAGTACAGCATCAACATACACCGGACAGTACAGCATCAGCATACACCGGACAGTACAGCATCAACATACACCGGACAGTACAGCATCAACATACACCGGACAGTAGAACATCAACATATACCGGAGAAATAACCAGGTGCCCACATTATATTAACAATAATGGCAAGAATGTTATATACTATACATATAAGAAGCTTTTTATAGTTTATATATTACTCTTTACAGATCTACAGAAATGGGTCACCCTATATACGTATACTGTATATAAGGAGTGAAAGGAGTAGATATAATAATAATAAAAGCAATATAAATAGGTAATAAAATATGACATTATATACAAAATGGTTAAGGCTGAGTTTCGGGGTTAATGCCATATTAGGTGACGTTTACTACAATTTCATTAACATAATTACTAACAGCTGTTCCTTATCACACAGACGCTGGTGAGGTGAGGTACAAAAAGCTCTCTTGTCTCAACTTCCTCACACTTATATATTAAGAGCAGCCACGACCCACGGCTATGAGGCTACTATGATATTAGATGATTTAGCAACCTAACCTAACTAACGTAAAGTAACGCAACGTAACCTAAGCTAACCTAGGCTAATCAAACCTAACTAACAAAGTGATATAACCTAACTAGAAAATGAGCTTGTAAAGTTAAGTTGGTTAGGTTAAGATTACATTGAGTTACGATTAACTTACGTTAGGTTTCGTTTCGTTAAACTAGTTAGGTTAGTTTAGGTAAGGTTCAATTAGTTCACTTTCGGTTTATTTTGGTAAAAAATTATATGGTTAGGTTAGGTTAAGTTTGGTTAAATTACGTTAATTTAAGTAGCTTACGTTAACTAAATTCACGCCTTAGGATCACAGATCATCAACATATTAACAACACACATCACTACATTTAACATAACTCAATAAACTCATCTTGACATTCTATTAAAATCCTTCACCTGTTTCTGTAACAAGATATAACATTTAACAACAACATTAACAAAAAAATACAGAAAACTAACAAAAACCACTAAAAGAAACAACAAAATGAGGAATAAAGTAACTGATAAAGGAGAAATAGAACAAACGAGTAAATGTCAACGCAAATGGACAAACAGTAAGAACGACAAGTTGCTAAGACCCGGAAGTCGCTTGGAAAAAGATGGGTAGAGGAGAGAGAGGAATGAAAACTACCCACGGACACTGATAATAACTCCTGCCTCTATATTAGGAGCGAGAGTGTGGTGGTGATGGTGGGGGTGGTAGTAGTAGTGGTGGTGGTGGTGGTGGTGGTGGTAGTAGTGGTGGTGGTGGTGGTGAGTAGTGGTGGTGGTGGTGGTGGTGGGATAGTAGTGGTGTTTGTGGCGGTATGGTGATGGTGGTGGTGGTGGTAGTAGTGGGGGTAGTAATGTTGGTGGTGGTGTGGTGGTAGTGTGGGATTGTTTGGAGTTTGGGGTGGTAGTAATGGTGGTAGTGTGAAGGGTAGTGATAGTGGTGGTGGTAGTAGTAATAATGATAGTAGTATTGGTAGTGGTGTGAGTGTTAATAATAGTGGTAGTGGTGGTAATAGTGGCAGTGTGACGGTTGTAGGTGGCAATGATGAAGCGGTAGCGGTGGCAGATGGTAGTCGTAGTGATGTCAACGGTGTCAGTCAACGGTAGTAGTTTTATGATGATGGTGGTGGTGGTGGTGGTAGTGATGGCAGAGATGTAGATAATGGGGGTAGCCCTATCATTGGTATGGTAATGATAGTGGTGGTTATGGTAGTGATAGTAGTGGTATCTGTGGTATTAGTGGTGGTAGCGTCCGCTGTATTGATGGTGGTAGCGGTGTCAGTCGTATTGATGGTGGTAGTGTAGGTAGCACTGGCAGTGGTGTCAGTCGCATCGATGGTGGTAGTATTGGTAGCGTTGGTAATGATGATAGCGTTGTCAGTTGTATTAATGGTGGTAGTGCTGGTAGCGGTGTCAGTCGTATTAATGGTGGTAGTGTTGGTAGCGGTGTCAGTCGTATTGATGGTGGTAGTGTAGGTAGCACTGGCAGTGGTGTCAGTCGCATCGATGGTGGTAGTATTGGTAGCGTTGGTAATGATGATAGCGTTGTCAGTTGTATTAATGGTGGTAGTGCTGGTAGCGGTGTCAGTCGTATTAATGGTGGTAGTGTTGGTAGCGGTGTCAGTCGTATTGATGGTGGTAGTGTAGGTAGCACTGGCAGTGGTGTCAGTCGCATCGATGGTGGTAGTATTGGTAGCGTTGGTAATGATGATAGCGTTGTCAGTTGTATTAATGGTGGTAGTGCTGGTAGCGGTGTCAGTCGTATTAATGGTGGTAGTGTTGGTAGCGGTGTCAGTCGTATTGATGGTGGTAGTGTAGGTAGCACTGGCAGTGGTGTGAGTCGCATCGATGGTGGTAGTATTGGTAGCGTTGGTAATGATGATAGCGTTGTCAGTTGTATTAATGGTGGTAGTGCTGGTAGCGGTGTCAGTCGTATTAATGGTGGTAGTGTTGGTAGCGGTGTCAGTCGTATTGATGGTGGTAGTGTAGGTAGCACTGGCAGTGGTGTCAGTCGCATCGATGGTGGTAGTATTGGTAGCGTTGGTAATGATGATAGCGTTGTCAGTTGTATTAATGGTGGTAGTGCTGGTAGCGGTGTCAGTCGTATTAATGGTGGTAGTGTTGGTAGCGGTGTCAGTCGAATTGAAGGTTGTAGGGAGGCTGACGGTAAACAACTCTCCGGGGTGAGTCAGCCAAGTCTCATACTGTCAGCTGTCAGGCGAACCATTCTCTCAAAGCGACGGGCAAGTAAAAGGGAGAGAGAGAAAGAAGTAATAAAAGAGAAAGGGGACAATAAATAGAGGACGAAAGGGGGGGGGGGAAGTAAATGAGATAAAAGAAAGAGGAGAGAAAAATGGGATAAGAGCGAGATGATAATGTAGGATGAGAAGGGAAGGGTGAGAATGGAGAGATGGAGAGAGAGAGAGAGAAGTGAGGAGAAAAGAAGGGAGATGACAAATAGAGGAAGAGGGTAGGAAGGAGAGTAAGGGAGAGAAATAAGAGGCGAAAGCAAAGACGTAAATAGAAGAAAAAAATTAGATAGAGGGTGAAGACAGAAAAGAGGGAAGAAAGCAGATGAATAAAGAAAGATGGAGAGGAATAAGAGAAAAGCCAAATAAAACGTAAAATTATATAAGAAAATCCTCTATAGAAAATGTTCCCAGGTCAATGAACTTATTGTGGAAATGTTCCCAGGTCGTCTGTTTACAAAATGTTCTACGTTCACCTGACTAATTAGTGACTAACCAAGGCCAACAGGCTCTGCTACCTCCCCACTAGATCATAATTGGTCAAAATAGTTTAATGTTTTTGTTTTTACTTAGAACATATTTCTTATTTGGTTT
The DNA here is from genome assembly GCA_958450375.1 of Homarus gammarus. Taxonomy (NCBI): domain Eukaryota; kingdom Metazoa; phylum Arthropoda; class Malacostraca; order Decapoda; family Nephropidae; genus Homarus; species Homarus gammarus. The sequence goes on from CAUDMG010000224.1 coordinate 767,652, forward strand.
GTATATGTACACCCACACTCACTCACACGAACGATTACACTTACACACATACTGTACATGCACACACACACACACACACACACACACACACACACACACATGCCAAATTTATCATACTTGCTTAATCACATACACACACAGTTGTTGACATTAATGGATACAAATATGTGTTTATGAGCAAATTTTTTCTTATAAACATTCACAAATGTACACATGATCGGCCATAAGCATATTTTGGTATAAAACTCATACATACACACACACATACACATACACACACAAACACACATAAAACACACACAATACACACACACTGCAAAGCAACTAACGATAACGAAATAACAAGTTAACGAGGTGAATTCCAACTAAGTAAGAGAGAGAGAACGAAATAAAAGTCTTGAAAGCAATTAGTATGAAACATTAAGAGGTGCTTGGATCACTTCAGGAACCAGAGAGAATGTGACCAGTTGTAAGGAAGAAAAGCGTGTGTGGTCTGATTTGGTTGCCGGGTTGCGTCTCTGATTCATTATAGTTAATAGTGGTGTTGGTTAGTGGTGTTGTCTGATGGGGCCCCAAGGAGGTCGCTTACCCCCTCCTCTCCTGCTTTCTACTTGAGGTACTTCTTTGTTTTTATATATACAATGTGGATGTTTATGCACCTCAACCTCAAGGCTAAATCATATAATTATTTAGGTCTTTTGGTTGTATTTTATGTGATTTTATTATACCTGGACGTTACGTTACACAGCCGTGGTGATTAAAATTAGTAACTTATAAAATATCATCAGGAGATCTTTACGTGACTTGTATACACACACACGCACACACACTAAAGTATGACCGAATATAATGGCATAAAAAACTTAAATAACCTCAAAGATTAAACACATCCAAGCAGACCAAAAAATAATGATTATATTCTCATGTATACATATATAAAAATTGGCATCTAGCGTAGAAACCAAAACTTAGAGAACAGTGCCTAGAAACCCTGTTCATAAAAGAACGTGAATATGTTAAATAAATAAATAAATAAATAAATATATATATATATATATATATATATATATATATATATATATATATATATATATATATATATATATATATATATATATATATCCTAACTATATTGACGTAGCATACAACTTTGGCAACCCCCCCCCCAAAAAAAAAAAAAATAATACTAATACTAAAATAAATAAATAATAAGAGATGACACTGGCTACTACAAGATTCTCCTGTTGTAATTTATACTGTGTTAACGAATTCAAGATCCTTCCCAATATCTTTTGCACTGTTGGCTTACAATTTCTTCAGTTGTAAGTTTTTGATTCCTTGATTTGCAAGTTTGTGCAGTATCTTCACTTCTGGTTTACGATTACGTTATTGTGAGTCTTGCTACTTCATCGTTTGTGTTTGTCGGTTTCTCTTCCTATTTCGCTGTTTTTATTGATTAAGATATACAGCTGTATGGTGGAGGTAACTTTAAGGTCTTACACACGTTGGCACTCTAACAGCCATCATTATCTCGCCAAGGAATGATCAGTGGGCAAGTAAATTGACGATCATAGTCAGCACATTGAAGAGAGGTGTGATGGAAGTCCCCATTCTCTCTCTCTCTCTCTCTCTCTCTCTCTCTCTCTCTCTCTCTCTCTCTCTGTGTTTTTGTCACTGCCATTCTGTCTGTCATTCATTTCTCCTTAATTTCTCTTTTCTTCTCTATCTCTTTCACTCATTTAACCTTACCACTGGATGATCTATACCAGGGGTTCTCAACCAGGGGGGAATTTCCCCCCTCAGGTTTTCAGGGGGGGGGGGGGGTGGGGAAACTGATACTAATATGGAAAAAATAAAGGATTTTCAGTATTATATGCATAATATTTGGAATGCACTTTTTGAGGCAGACAATCTTGGAAAGGAGGGGGAATGACATTGTGACATATGGTGAAATGGGTGCATGGGGCAAACAAGGTTGAGAACCACTGATCTATACCATAGGGAGCCTCGAACTTTTGTCCCGAACCGTACCAGTGAGCCAACAAACCCTATGAACCACCGAATCGAAACACATTACCTGGTTCAACCTTCCTAAATGAGACCATGATTCGAAATTCCTCGCGACACATTTCATACGATGACAAGATAAAACCCTTGCCTTCAGAAGCTCAATTTATCTCCTTGCCGACAGCCTGTGTCTCCTGACCTGAGCAGTGTGACAGGTGAGGCGAGGAACGGGTTAGTTAGCAGTCTCTCAGCGTCACCCAGGGCAGCAAACTAGTTTTAATCAGGTGCTGAGGTCGAGTTTCTAGAACAAATATTGTTCACTCGTGTATATAATTGACATTTTTTTGGTTTTATGAGGGAAAGTGAAATGTGGGAGAGGTTGATAAATATGACGATGGCTGTGATTGTTAGTCTTTCCTACCTTGGGCGTGTGTGTGCGCGCGCGCTCCATAGACTGGCTGCGCCCTCTCTGCTCCCTTCATTGGTCAACAGGCAATTACCTCACCTGGAGCAAACATCACTGGACTAAACACACTACCGTCGGTCAATTTCTCACTGGCCAATGCCTCGCTAGCACTATGTGAAATTAGACAAAACCACACCAGTTCAAGTTTACTTTAAGGATTAGTGCCCTCGTTAGGCTGTGTTAGGTTAAGATAGATTAGATTACCTCTGGTTTGGTTGTGTTAGGTTAGATTATGCTAGATTAGGTTAGGTTGGATAAGATTAGGATACCATACAAGTATATCTGGTTAGGTTGTGTTAGGTTAGGTTAGGTTGTAGGAGAGATTGTGTTAGGTTATGTTTTGGGATTAGCTTAGATTAAGTTAGTTTTGGTCAGGTTAAGTGAGTTTAAGTTAGGTCAGATTAAGTTAAATCAGGTTAGTTTAGATTAAGTTTTGCTTAGGTTTGGCTTAGGTTTCGTTTTGGTTAGCTTAAGTTAGGTGAGGTTACAGTAAGAATAATATTACCGCCGTTTCTCTCTTTCCTAAGAACCGTCTGGTCACCTGGGAACATCTATGAGCCAACACAGGAGGTAAACAAGAGTATGGTCACTCATGAAAGAACCTCACGAAAGAAATAAATAGTCATGTCGCGGTTCATTCATTCAATATGTAGGTTGTATATATTTACTCACACGCTGACCTTGTGTGCCTGCTGGTAGTACGTCTATGCACTTGTTTGTTTGTCTGGACCTTATTTGTTTGTTTGTTGATGCTATGTAGAGAAGAATGACATTATACAGTACTGTGTGTAGAAGGCGTTCACCTACAACTGTGTATATTCTTATCTGTTTGTTTGTTCTGTTAATAAAGTGTAAACAAAATCACCCGCTTCAGATATTGTCATTAAATCTGGTATCATACATGTATTGATATCTGGGTTTGATAGGTCATAGAGGGGGTCAAGATCGCAGTAATAAAGGGAAATTGTTAAATGGCGTTTCAGTTAAATGCCAAAGGTTAGGTTAATAGCCAAAAAATAAAAGTTAAATGTCAAAAGTCACAGTTAAATATCAAAGGTCACAATTAATTGCCAAAGGTCACAGTTAAATGTCAGAGGTCACATTTAAATGCCAAAGGTCACAGTTAAATGTCAGAGGTCATATTTAAATGTCAAAGGTCACAGTTAAATGTCAGAGGTCATATTTAAATGTCAAAGGTCACAGTTAAATGCCAAAGGCCAGTTAAATGCCAAAGGTCAGTTAAATGCCAAAGGTCACAGTTAAATGTCAGAGGTCATATTTAAATGTCAAAGGTCACAGTTAAATGACAAAGGTTATAGCTAAATGTTAAACGTCACAATTAAATGTCAAAAGTCGCAGTTGAACGCCAAAGGTTACAGTTAAATGTCAAAGGTCACAGTTACATGCGAATGGTCAAAGTTAATTGGCAAAGGTCACAGTTAAATGTCAAGGGTCACAGTTAAATGTCAAGGGTCACAGTTAAATGCCAAAGATCACAGTTAAATGCCAAGGGTCACAGTTAAATGTCAAAGAGTAAAGTTTATCAAGTTTATAACAATCACTCAACGGTAAATGCCACAGTTGATATATTAAAAGTCAAATTCAAAACAAAAATGCCAATATCATAACAAAGGTCATATGATGGGGTTAAGAGTGCTAACATACCCACGAGCTTCTAATGTTCTCGATACCTATGACCTAACCTTAGATATAGGGGGATATTATATTGACCTTGACATGCAAATAAGGGCATTGTTTTGATGTCGCCATATATTAAGGTCATATCATTTTGACTTTGCCATGCATTAGGGACATATTATTTTGAGCCTTCCATACAAGAGGGTCACTGTGGGCAAAAGGCGGGCGAACGTTGGTCTTGCATAACTTCCGAAAACCATCGCCATTGAAGGTTGATGGTGAAAGCCAAGCAGAGCTGATTGCTCGTGGTGGCGTTGACTTTGACATCTGACACCTGACGTAACCTGAGCTTATCTGACCTAATTTACAGGAGCTAAACCACACCCCGTAAAAGGTCATACTACCCATCTTTAACCTTTACCCTGATCTCTTCTATAAAACTGACCTGTAAATACAAGGCGTTATTCTTGTATCTGTTGACCCTATGACTGTGACCCCTGACCTTACCCCATGCGTTATGGTTAAACTATGGTCCAAATTTGAACTTGTTGACACTATTCATTCATTAGATCACCAAAGACAAGACTTTGACATACAGACAGCTGGACTCAATCAATAGTCCTACACTCTACAATAAGAATCATGTTACCATCAGTAAGTAATTTAAATCCTCGCGAATCATTCGTTAAATTCATCAGTCATCACAATAATTAACCTGTCCAGGGGTGCAGGAAGGGGGGGGGGGATAATATATTTTGGAAGTAGGAATAAATATTAGACGACAGAAAATATTACAATAAGACTCGACTCACATATACAAAGCAGCAGCAGCCACAACAACATTACCACCAACAACACCATCAATATCACACCACCATCAACAACTTACCAGTGCGTTAATAATTATCCAGCCTTGGCCACAACTAGACCAAGGTTAGAACTCACTGAACTAGAAAATGTTTCACGCCCACCGAGTGAATCATTTTAAGGGAGGGGATGATGGGGGTAGAGGATGACCTGGTGACCTAAGAGGAAGGATCCAGCTCTTACGAAACATTTGAGAGAGATTGGAGTTTTGTGGGTTAGGTTTATATGTTTTCTACTTATAGGCAGTAAACAAGTTCGACAGATTCAAAAGAATGCAACCATGTGCTTCCAAATTCCAGTAAAAGACAACGATGGGAACAATTTCTGCCTGCCAGAGAGCACCACATTTTACGGCGATATATTTTACTAAAAACTGAGGGAATATTTTAAATGAAGAACCAGATAACTAAGAGACCTCGTCCTTGTTCCGGTAAGTATCACCAATATCCGATTGGATCCAGATTCAGTCCCGTATTGCGAAAAGTACAATGAAAAATGACTTACATATTGTGATAAATCTGGACCCGATCTTTGGTAAACACAAGAAATACTGAACATGCCAGTTATAAGAGGATGCATCATGCTGGAATGGAAAATGGCTTAAAAGATCACGGAATAATGAAGTAAAGTTATTCAAAGTTTCGGAAGTTGATGAGTTAATGATATACGCAAGTTACTGTCTAGAACATCACTGGATTAAGAAAACTTCACGAGTGAGTTTATACAGCAAACGTGATCTGGATCTTCAACACGGGAGGTAACGGCGACTCACTCAATTCGAAGAAAGGTAAGACTCCCGAGCAAATATAAAATCAACGATAACTGTTATATAAAACTGACTTGGACATACCTGAAATGCGATGTGTTGCGGTGTGTTTGGGTCCCACGAGAAGCTGTTAACTTTCACCTACCTGGAAAAAGAAAATCAGATTAACCTTCCATCTCACTTTATTCCGTTAAAAATATTCGTCGAGGTTAAGGAAAAATTCGCCAATTATACCCCGTTACATATTGGAAGGTTCTCAAGGATGTGTTTGTTCTGAAGTAAAAATGATTATCAGGTGGGAGAGGATTAAATAACGACTATGAACCTACACTAGTACCTTTACAAATGTTCTTATGAGACGGCAACAGTTTGTGTGGCAACAATGATTGGCAGCAGAAACCAACAAAACCTAAGTGAACCACTAGACATGTAAGATCATTAAATTGGGTTTAGTTGGTTCTTATTGTCTGTCATCATTAGTGGTTTAGACAGAGATGATGATGGAGGGTCACTCATATGGTTCACCAATGAATTAATTACTCCGAGAGATAGTTATAATATCTTCACAGGGTCTAACAACAGTATCGGGGCACCTGGGGAGAATTATAGGCTCTCCAAAACTCAGGAAGAAGGATAGTTGTTTAAGCCTGGGATGCGATCAGGCTTTGTTAGATATCAGGCTGTGGGATCTTGGTCTATTAGGTAGTTTAGTGGTTGTGGTCAGGAACATGATCATTAGGGCAATGCGTATGTGCGTATGTATGTATGTATGTGTGTATGTGTGTGTGTGTGTGTGTGTTCTTTAAGCGCGGCCAAGATCCCTTACCCAAAGAGATCCACGCTTCTCACCAGTACCCCTGCAACCTTGACCCCGAATGACTTAATAAGCGAGCATTATACCTTATCATACTCCCTATGCAGCGGAAAATCAACCTGTCCGAACAATTATGCAATGGGCTCTTATTCTCACACCTGCGCGCACCCCAACCTACGCCGCGCGCATCATGAGATTCAGATATACGCATTCCTCTACGCCTAGTTGACTATAAGTGAATACCCTTATTAGACAAACACTGATTTAATGCAAGGAACCATTAACGTAAATCTCTTTAGGGAGGCTCGAGAACGGCAACACCGCTGTCATAGTGAGTTTAAATGAATGGAATAATTGCATCTTGATGAAGCTTCGTGCAGTCAAGTCGAATTGGGTAAGTTCTCGGTGGATGACGGGCGGCCTTCCCTACCACGGCACCTTGACTTGGTGACTGTCTATCACTGCTTCACATGTGCATTATTTTCTTGGTATTCCTAATCTATCTATCTGTTTATAAGACGTTGTTTTTCTTTCCTTTTTTCAACAGGCTCTTAAGTGCTAAGTTCCTTTCAGATTCTCCTTCCCATGCATAGCTTTACATAATATATATACCCCGTACCGTTCCTTGTTTCACCTGCGTTTTCTTTCAATCTACCCATCCACCTTCTTTATTTCTCTCTTAATATTTCCCTCTTCCATCCTATTCATCTCCATTTTCACTATTGAGTTTCTAGTTGTAGTTTATCAGTTCTCACATGACGAAGGTAAAAAAAAGTGTCATGTTTCATCTCATTAATAAAGGCTTCTGTACTTACCAGCCCCATATTTCCTTGTCTCTCCGCCTCTTCTCTTCCTGTTCCGCTATCCAAAATCACCACTCTTATCTTCTTCCCTCCCCGATACTCTCCTTCTTTCCCATTTATCGCTTCTTCTCTCTCTTCTCCTTCCCCTGTTCGCTTCTTCTTCTGCTTTCCCTCCTCCTCATCTATCTCACCATCTACTCTTACCCCGTCTTACTCTTCCTCGTCTCTCTCTTCTCCTCCCCCTCTTCCCTCTCCTCGTCTATCTCATCTCTTCCCCGTCCTACTCTTCCTCTTCTCCTCCCCTTCTTCCGTCTCCTCGTCTATCTCTTCTCTTCCTCGTCTATCTCTTCTCCTCCCCCTTCTCCTCTTCGTTTATCCCTTCTCCTCCCCCTCTTCCTCTTATCTCCCTCCCCAACATGAAAAAAAAAGAAGTTTCTCACGGAGATATTAATATCAGTCCATGCGTGTATCTTTTTAATATTATCTCATGAATATTATGATGGATGGCGGTGAGAGGAGTGAGTGTGTTAGAAGTAAGGGTCAGGACCAGCCGTGACAAATTTGGTTGACCCCGAGAAGTACCGGAGCTTAAAACTGGTCCCGAAGCTTCCAAGAAAAAGAAGTCAAGAGGTTCTGAAATCCTTTATGAAGCTTCCAGGAGAACTTGTCTTAATGCATCCATCAGCGGTGAGAGAATGATATGCAGGTATTGTCCCCCAGGTGGTCATTCAACGCTGGAACTGTCCCCCAGGTGATTATTAAACACCGGAATTGGTCCTCCAAATTTCATGACATATACGAAGACAACCACTGTATACCTCAGAGACTAAAATACTATGATTTTTTTTTTATATCTCCTTCGTGTGTTTTCTCTACATATTATTTACTTTACTTCATTATCTTCACTTCACTTCACTTCACTTCACTTCACTTCACTTCAAGCATACGTTTCAGTCTATACTGCATTTTGTATTGGGTCAATTTTCCTGTGAACGGGTGAGTGTTATTATCTTGATGTCTAATACTGTTAATACACCTCACTATTATACAGGAAACTACTTGGTAATTTAAACAATTATTTTCGAAGACTCGTCTATCTATTTACCTGTTCAATTATCTGATTACGTATTTATCACCATATTTATTCACTTATCTCTTTATCTTCATAAATTTAAACCTATTTTATATTATCCTTTCGTTTCAAAGTAAGATATATTTTTTTTAAGAGTTAAATTCTTAATCTATTTGTAAAAATTTTCGTAGTTAAACATCTACCTAAATACTATTCAATCCTCCGCGTGTCTTACCAAGGACTGTAAAGCCTCCCCAGCACACCAGATGAGAGAGAGAGATATGCGGCCCTACTCTTATATACATACATCTCAACTACCACTAAGAGTTTACACACAAGACAACATTATGACCTTGCCCCCATAATACCTTCTAATGAACTCTGCACACAATTGATTTTTTTTTTTTTTTTTTTTTTTTACTTTCAGTCAAGTTGTTCTATACTGTTATGGAGATACTCGTCTCTTTTAAGGTGACTTGATTTATCGTTGTTGAAGGGAAGATAATGTTTAGTTAAGATGATGTTTAGTTAAGTATCTAAATCGTCAACGAGGTCTGGAAACGACTTATAGTAAATTATATCCTTGTTTAGCGGTGAAGAAGAAGAAGAAGAACGCATGTCTTTTATCAGAACGAGCTGCCAATAGGAGTTTAAGCCTCAGCATTGATTTTTATATAGTCCAATCAGCATGAATGAAGACTAGCTGCTAACCAATAAGAATCAAGCTTATTGCAGACATAAGAACGTTGGACCAATGAGAATCAAGTCATACATATATATACTGTACTCTAAGTGACCAGCCAACCTTGAAGCCCAACCTCATCTAGATCGTATCGTTCGTGATTGAGATCTCAGTCGTCTCTCTCTCTCTTTCTTTCTCTCTCTCTCTCTTACTGAAGGACGCTGAGAGAGAGAGAGAGAGAGAGAGAGAGAGAGAGAGAGAGAGAGAGAGAGAGAGAGAGAGAGAGAGAGAGATTAAAAATATACTCCTTAGTACACCACACTTAGAGATAGAGGCTCAAGAACTCTCCTATTTTTTACTTACAGAGAGACTTTAGAAGTACTCCTCAGTTTTCACTACAAAGAGAAGAGAGAAATACTCCTTCGGCCATCTGACAGAGTTAAAAAGCTTCAATTCTCCCTCACCTTCTCAATAAACTCTCACACGATCACTACAAGTTACACATCTTTTTTTTTTTGTAATTTCTCCGACGATAATTATTTAATGAAACATCTCGTAAGTGTTATGAGAATAGATAAGAGAATGATTAAATGCTCTGATTATCGCAGCAATTAGTAGTAAGAGTCACAAATGATTTTAGGGAGAAGAAGAATAAGTCAAAAAAAATAAGGAATAGCTAATCCTTTTCTAATTAGGGTTTACAATCACTCAAAAGATATGACTGCATCTTCTGGGGGTCGATTGGAACTTAATAGCCAATCAGCACCCAGTGAAGGTCTCGCTAGACAGGTGTAGTGAACAATGCGCGAGAGAAATGAGACTACGATGAGAGATTTGACTCGTGTTGGTTTTGTGTTGTATATTTATCAACGGCATAAGACCTTGAGAGAAGATGGCAGCCACTGCTTCTTCTTCCCTTTCTCCTTTCTGTTTTATTTTAAGTTCTAAACATATCCTTGAAGCCAACGGTATAAATTTTACATATTTCAATAAACTTGTTCTATCGACGGCAGTGAAGTAGTACCTGTCAAAGACGCTATTGCAAAGAAAACAGAATTGCAAGATGATCGGTTGCAAACTAACGATGAATGTTTCTTGAAAAGTTTGGTCAGTTATCTGCTCTTGATATTTTCTTCATTAGCTTAAGTATATATAAATAAACTAGAGATAAACATAAGATTATTTAGAGACTCTGCAAAAAGAACAACTATCTATGATAATTTTAACATCAGATCACCACCAACAGGACTTGCAAAACATTACAGTCGCCACACACAGGAGAGGAGGGGGTGGAAGGGGGGGGAGTGGAGGGGATGGGGGGTCTGGGAGAGGGAGAAAAACAGAAGAGGGGAAGAAGTGGGAAGGGGGGAGGGGTAACTGTTAGATTTCACTTTCACATATTTCAATTCCTTCGCCAGGTATTAAATCCGAAGGGAACTCCCATTCAGGAACTTAACACCGAGGACCACAAAAAAATCACCAGGGGTATTACAGTCAATAGGTACACTTCGTCTCCTTCAACCAGGTCCTGATGATCATACCCAACAGAACACACACACACACACACACACACACACACACACACACACACACACGAGAGCGCGCATCATTTGTGTCTTCTCGCCTCGCATCTGACCGACTTCATCTTGCTCAGTATTCAAGGTAGGAGGAAAATCACCGCTCATCAGCTTCCACAATTATACCTGGTTGGGTTACGTGGTTCTCACCTGTGTCGAATATTTTGCCCGTGTCCAGCAGGTGAGAGATGTGTGTGTGGTGCATCTCCCAGCAGGTGAGAGATGTGTGCGTGGTGCATCTCCCAGCAGGTGAGAGATGTGTGTGTGGTGCATCTCCCAGCAGATGAGAGATGTGTGTGTGATGCATCTCCCAGCAGATGAGAGATGTGTGTGTGATGCATGTCCCAGCAGATGAGAGATGTGTGTGTGGTGCATGTCCCAGCAGGTGAGAGATGTGTGTGTGATGCATCTCCCACTAGGTGAGAGATGTGTGTGTGGTGCATCTCCCAGCAGGTGAGAGATGTATACGACCTACCTGACACAAGCAGACGACCTACCTTATACAAGAAGACGACCTACCTGACACAAGCAGACGACCTACCTGACACAAGCATACGACCTACCTGACACAAGCAGACGACCTACCTGAAGAAGACGAGGCCAGGGAAAGCCTTGGAGAGGTGAACCACACTGGTGAGGGTGAGAGGTGGGGGGGTGAGGGGTAGGGGTTAGGGGGTAGGGGTTAGGGGGTGGGGGTGGGGGTGGTTTTTTGTTAGTACCATTATTTACATTAGTCTTCTTCTCCTTCATTATTTCCTGATACTTCTCTTCTTAATTCTTTATTTTCGTCTTTATTTTGTTTCACCATTTTCATCTACCTCTTCTTAATTCTGTTACTATAATACTACTACTATCACCACCATCACTACTACTGCACTATCACTGCTACTACAACCACAACCACTATTATTATTAATTCCTTCTCTTCTCTTCTACAATCTCAACATTTTTTTTATTTTAGACAAGGGGTTTGGTTAATCGACGTGGAAGAAAAAAAGATAGGATACGTGATAAAGATAGGAATAAGCAGTGACGTCTAGAGAAGATGAATTAGTATATTTCTGTGTTGGTGTTCAAAGGAGCAAACCCTGGCAAGATTTATACACCTCCCACGTCAATAAATTTGTTCACGTCAATGGAGCTCTTCAAGTTTAACCGTGACGTCATCTTTTCAGCTAATCTGTTTACTAGTCAACCACTGAATTGCCTTGTGTCTGACGGCCTCTGAGGGAAAGTTGAGTCTAAACTGCATCTTTGTGCACATAAATTAAGATCTATGAGGGAATGTGTACAACATTAATGCACGCGCGCACCCACACACAAACATATATATATATATATATATATATATATATATATATATATATATATATATATATATATATATATATATATATAGACAGACACACACTTACATATACACACGCGCGCACGCACAAACTGTTTCTCTGTGCACACGAAATAGGAAATTCAAGGACACACACTCACACATCGCAGGTGAAAAATCAACTAAACTACGCTGACAAGAAATGAAAAACTCGTTTAATCAAGCATGAAAGAAGACCTGGAAAGACAAGCCACAAAAAATACAACACGCAAGCAATGCTGAAATATAGCCCAGACAGCGGTGGTTATAGCGTGTCAGCTCACCAGAGAACCCACAAATAATGGTGCAATATATCCTTAGAGGAGCAATGAAGCCACCTGATCACTCTCCTCCTCCCCCTCCTGCAGGTTGAGGTGCCGGAGTTTTGGTGGTATGTATGATAGTGGTGGTTATGGTGGTGATGATGATGGTCGTGGTGCTTGTGGTGTTGATAGTTATGATAGTGTGGTGGCGGTGGTGGTTGTTATGAATCTGGTAGTGGTAGTGATGGTGGTAGTTATGAGTGTGGTGGTGGTGCTTGTTTTTCTTGTTATAGCGGTAGTAGTGGTAGATCTGGTGTTTGTTGTAGTCGTGGTGCTAATGGTGGCGGTGATAGTGGTAGTAGATCTGGTGCCTGTTGTAGTCGCAGTTTAATGGTTTTGGTAATAGTGGTAGTAGTGGTAGCCCTCGTGCTTGAGGCAGTCGTGGTAGTGAAGATATCGCTTAATATTGGTACTCATAGGTAAGAATTAAATCATCTTACTCAATGGGTTAAGTCAACTTACTTAAGGGGTCCAATCATCGTATTTCAAGGATTTAGTCATTGTACAGAAGAAGTTAAGTCATCGTACTCAAGGGATCTAGTCATCGTAATCGAGACGTAAATGACACCCTGACCACCTCCCACAGAAAATGACACCTCTACCCCCTGACACTTGATCAAATAATCCCCTCCCTCACCCCCATGACTGCCTTTCTCACCCCAAAGGCGATCCTAATGAAGAGAAAGTTATTTGGTACTTATAATCTTCTTCCTTTTGATACTTCGCCAGATTTCAGCATCATGTACTGTTCAATAACTGCAACAAGGAGGAGTTACTCATTTATTATTTGTGTACAGTAAATTGATTTTCCTTTCGTCTAAATTAAGAGTCTTTAGGCAATTTTTTTTCTCCCTTACTCTTTAAATGTTTAAGCATAATAGACTACTACTACTTCTACAACTACTGCAATTAATATTATTACCACTACTACTTTAATAATAATAATAATAATAATAATAATAATAATAATAATAATAATAAAGACCAAAAACAAAATTCTTTCAGATCAAAAGCTAGGTATGCTGTCATGTCCAAAAGTTAACGCCTCCGCCATCTATTGACAAATATATGAACTTTTCACTCGTTCAGTCAATAGGAAAACAGCACGGGAACAAACACCAATATGGCTTTGAAATTCACTCCCTAAGACGCAACGTTGTTTTGTATAGCAGACAATTGTGACAAAATTATTAAGATGAGTGTAATATTGTTGAAGGAATGATAGTAATAATAATAATAATAATAATAATAATAATAATAATAATAATAATAATAATACGACGTTACAGTTCTACAAAATAGATCAATTACGTTAGTTTTATTTTTTTTTCTATTTTGTGGAATATTAATCCTGTATTCCTTTCCACAAATTCATTTTATTGGCACTGGTAATAGATACGATAATATAAACACGTTGATATGTAAACAAAAATTATAAAAAATAAATAAAATAAATAAATAAATAAATATAAACGATTTAACCACACATGAAACAGTTTAAATAAGACTAAAGGGAATTAGAACCTATTTTTAGTCATATATTCACTTGTTCATAATCAACTGACATAACCACATAGCTACGTATTGTTGCCACGTAAATCCTAGTGAGAGGTGATTTGTGTCTTTCTCTAGGAATTATTTTACGTATATTCTACCTGCAGGTTAATGAAAAACTCCTACGTTACACAGGTAAATATACTGAACGGATGAAGATAGGAATATAAAAAACCCACCTAAGACGACATTAAAATCATTGGATAATCCTCAACAAAACTTAATAAAGCTTGTCTGAAAACACAATAACTAGGTACATATTTTTATTGTAAATATTTCATCAATCACTACCTATCAATATACTGTAAATAATTATTTTTCATGTATATAATAAATTTATAATCGATATTTCAATGGCTGCAGCATGGCGAGTTTCGACGTGATTTTTTTTTTACAATCCCTCAACACCTAATGAGTGATAGGCCTACTCTTAATATAGTTGGTGAGTTAAGTAAAGATCAGTTTAGGGAATTATCATCAATCGTCTAGTGATTGTTTCTGCTGTTTATTATTCGGCGAACGTCCAGCAACAATAAAGCAAAGAAATTATCTACAACTTGCTAACTTGATGTTGTGATTTATCTCTTGAGCGGAGGAATTACACTAAATCACAAACAAGTAAAAGTGTTGTTAAAGTCACTGAGTTAGGATGTTGTCACGAGACATTTGTAAATCATTAACTTGGACATATAATTCTACGTGTATCATTAATTAATTTAATAACCGAATTAGGTCACCAGACAACCCAAATGAAAGTGTCTCTCGTAGGTTTGATGGCCCGTTAGAGGCGGTGTGGATACAGAGTATTGAATACTAACACTCGGTACTACACTCAGCCTCCTCCACTTCCCCAAACGTAAAGTTAAGTTCCCCTTTACAGTTGGGTGGACTGGGACAGCCTTGGGTAAGAACCACCAACTCCTAAATAATGACCATAATATTAAGAAATAACAGTGAATGTAATAGTGACAGTCTACAATACTTGAGTACCAATGACACTCTTAACACTAACAATATTGGTAGTAATAAAAAATATATATTAAATTAAAAATATTCAGCAAATATAAATGCATTATGATACATGTAGCAGCGAGAATATTCAGAAAAGATTGTTTAGAGACACACCACACAATAAACTCCCGTTAGATCATATTAAGATAGTTCACACACAACACGCTCAACAAACTCCAGTCAGATTATACTTTTTAAAGAAATGGTTTACACGCAGACTATAGTATAACTCAGGTTAACATTGGCGGTGTTTAACCACTAAGATGCTGGGCACGTCGCTGGTGGCGCGCCGGAGCTGCGATACATTATCGGTACGTCAGGTCGCAGGTGGCCCTGACCCACGAGTGAGCCAGGTAAACCCAGGTGTAAACTAGACGATTGATGTCGTGACGGCTGAGATAATGCTGCCAAAACACCTGTTTCATATGTGACAGATCCTACCACCTCAGACCTCACATCTTGTCACATTTGCGGCAGTGCATCACCATCTGCGTCACTCCATCGTCGTCTGCGTCACTTCGTCACCATCCATGTCTCGTATGTCACGTTGTATAGCTCAAACGTCACGGTAAATGGTACAGCTGCCCATCTCTGTACACCTGCGAGGCTGATGGATGACAGGTGACAATCCTTAACCAAACACAGAGCCAAAAACTGTAACCTCTGTGTGTGTGTGTGTGTGTATGTGTGTGTGTGTGTGTGAGGTCAGACGGGAGCGTAAGGGATGAGCTTCGTGATTGGTGGTCTATTTGTGGTCGATGTGACAGGTGAATGATGCAGAGGCCAAAGTGAAGGTAATATCTAGTCATAACTGTAGCCATTATCTGATATTTAGCATCGGGCGTAGTTCCTGGTACACAGATGCTGGTTTAGGCTACAGTTTAAGAAAATTTTAATAGCGTTTAGTCCCTACTACTACAATAGTTTTAGAGATACTAAATCTGCTTAATCACAATAGATCTCAGAATACCTTTAGAGGCGGATACGCAATACAGCAATTACCTGAATATTTGCGTATTAAGGCGCAGTTGTCCTTTCTCAACATGAGGCCAACAATATATTTTTCGGTAATATTTGTACTCGAGGTTTGTGCTAAGCGATATTATACATGTAATATAAGTAAAGAAGGATTGGCTATGATTCCGACGCTGCCACATGCTTGGAAAGGCCGCCGAGGGGGCAACTGTACATCCACGGGTTGTAACAAAGACCCACCATTGGAATTTTTTTTACGTGGGTGTAATTTTACGTTTTATAAATTAATATTAATTATATACATGTACCGCTACCAATTTTTGTCGTATAAACGAAAACAAAAGAGAAACAACCACAAAATATCAGATGAGAGTGTGAGAGGTCTATCATATAAGTAAAATTTATGGGTAAATAAATAAGGTGAAGTGATGGCTGACCTGCTTCCTGTGAAAGTCATGTGAGGGAACAACACAACGCCACGTTGAGAATGTGTCAGAAGATAGACCCGGCACCTGTTGAGGGCTCCCTCTACCCTGCCACGCCAGGGGCCGGGGTCAAGCCAAACTCAACCTAACTTTACTTAACGAGACGTAACCTAACCTAATCAAATAAAACGTAACGTAACTCTAACCTAACCGAATGTAACATCACGTAACCCTTCCCTAACATAAACAAACTTTACCTGATCTAAGTCAATCTGACCCAACTTAACCTAACCTACACTAACATTAGCCCAACGTAACCCCGATGTCTAAGTATGAACATTCCGGCTCAGTGTCAGTTCCGGGTTCGAACACTTAGTTTTGACCCTTCATGCTGGGGGCAGATGACAAGATCGTCCTAAAGAAGGCGTGAGGAACTTAAACATTTAAGAAAGCTACCAAGTAAGTAACATTACTTACATTGCGAGTTACTGATAGTTGCAAGAGGGAGAATTTGACTAAACAAAGGAATTTCTAGCCAATGGTTCGCCAGTGTTTGGTTAGCCATTATGTATTGCACAATTAGTCTTATCACAATTTGTAAATAAACAGTAGAATAGATGTGTGTGTCAGAGAGAGTTTCACCCGAGTCTAAAAGCAAAAGATACATTTTATATTTAGTGCCCAGGACATAGTGGCTACTTTATCGTGCATATTTCCTTTATCAAAAGTTGGAAAGCGGTTGAAGAAAACAATATGTGATTAAGGTGAAACTCCAATAAATATATGAATACGCAAAAGGCTCTACAAAGGTGAGTTTGGTCAAGGGGCAGAGAGAAGCCAGTGTTAATCAGTTAGACAGTTGTTTTTATTATTTGTTGAGCAGGTTATTTTAACAGGAGTTTATTATAGTCACGTGTCTAGAAAACCTCTGGGTGAAACTCACTAAAGGCAAATGGTTTTAGACCAATATTCAGCTAAAAATAGCCTAGCCTAACCTAACTTAACCTAACCTAACCTAACTTAATTTAACCTAAACCTAACCTAACCTAAAATTACCTAAGCTAAGATAACTTAACCTAACCTAAAATTGCCACATCTAACCTCACTTAACCTAACCTGGTGATACATAACCATCCAGTCGTGAAAAACAAGCCGTAATTTAAGTAGCAGAAAAGGTAATCAATAATTGCTAGCGAGGAGAAGGAAACACCCAAGAGGAAAAACATTCAATAAACAGAGGTCCTCTTGGCTAATAATGGTCTACCGCTGAGTAGTCACCAAGTCGTGCAAAATTACTCGTATTGCAAATTGCACAATGGATGAGGAATAGTCGTAGGTGAGAGGGAGATTCTGAAAAGAGAAATCTAATCAGGTAAGTTTTTTTTTTAGGGGGGGGGGAGGGGGGGGGGCAATAATGACCCGTCGCTTTATAGGTGAGCTCGACTCGTGTGTGTGAACGCGAGCGAAAAGGACAAGTCACCATATTGAAACTGAAGAAGCAAAGATGTTTTTTCACTAATAATTATACAGTGATTAGTATTTATAATGGTAAAAATGTCCCGAATACTGAAAATTCTTGAAGAGGAAACATTGAATATTTACAGATCTATAAAATTCTATAAAATTTGACTATAGGCTCTGGTGTGTGTGTGTGGGGGGGGGGGGGAGGGTGACGACTTCACTATCATATATCAGGACACAAGCGACTGAATTTACTAAGACCACCGCCATATTTCAACATGAGGTGATTGAGTTACCAAGACAGCCAGTCCATCACTATATTTCATGAGGTAGGTGAAGGAGTTGTAATGATCTACTGTACCTCTCCAAGAACACCTGACGATAATATTTTCTCAAGATTGCCAGGTCAGGTAAGTGTGAGAAGACTTCATTACAGCGGTCTTGCCTCTTAAGTCTTTATGATTGATAATACTTGATTTTGCTCGCCTTAATTTTTCTTTGTTTTGTTTTACTTTTGTGTGTGTGTGTGTGTGGGGGGGGGGGGGGGTGTGTTTCTGTTTCCTTGTACTCTTAGTTACTACAGCATCATGATAAATTAGCCCGTCATCTCTCTACTAATTTATTCATGCTCTCAGTCACCACTCTCGTAACTCATGCTCCCAGTCACCACTCTAGTAACTCATGCTCCCAGACGCCACTCGTCTACTAATTTAAGTCCTCACTCAGTACAGTACTATTTCCTGTATGCTGTCACTCACTGCTGTACATGACACTTGTACTAACCCTTAATAAGACTAATCCCAGGCATTAGGAACCTTGAGTACAGAGACAGGTTAAAGTTTCTCAATTTGCACTCCCTCGAAAGACGTAGAGTGAGGGGCGATTTGATCGAGGTGTATAAATGGAAATCAGGGCTGAACAAAGGGGACATTACAAAGGTACTCACTCTATCCAACCAGGAGCGAACCCGTAACAATGGTTTTAAATTAGACAAATTTAGACATAGACGCGAAATAGGTAAACATTGGTTTGGAAATAGAGTAGTGGATGAGTGGAACAAGTTACCAAATATCATCATTAACTCGAATACGCTTCTGGATAGTTTCAAACATAGGTTGGATGGATATATGAGCAATAGGGGTTGGGTGTAAATGGGACTGCCCAGTAATAAGCCAATAGGCCCGCTGCCGTTTCCTCCATTCTTACAGTATGTTCTTATACCTAACCTAACCCTCATCAAGTCATTACGAAGGTCAAGTCCACAGCCATACCTACAACCTAACCTAACCTAACCCTCATCAAGTCATTAGTCAGGTCAAGTGCAGCCATACCTAGATCCTAACCTAACCTAACCACACCGAGTCATCATTAAGTTTCAGTGCAGCCATACCTGGAGGCATCTTCTCCATTATTCAAGACACAAGACCTGCAAACCTGGAATATTATCAACATTTTCTTGTCACTGTTTATCTCTCTGGCTCTTCTCTCTATCTGTATGTTTGGATCTCTTTCTCTGTCTCTTTTCTCTCCCCCCCCCCCTCTCTCTCTCTCTCTCTCTTTGTGTGTCTCATTCCCTATGTTTATTTTAATCTCTCTCACCTGATTTGTCCGTGTTTCTCCAACTTGTTTGTCTGCCTGTCTGTCTGTCTCTATATATTTGTCTCTCTCGCCTTGTTTGCCTCCCTCGCCTTGTCTGTTTCTCTCTCTTTCTCACCTTGTTTGCTTGTCTCTGCCTCCTCTCGCTCTCTCATACCCTGGTTGCCTCTCTCTCTCTCTCTCTCTCTCTCTCTCTCTCTCTCTCTCTCTCTCTCTCTCTCTCTCAAGAAAGACCAAAGACCTCATCTGTAATATCGTGGCAATATCCTAGACTTTCAGAACGGGTCAAACCTTACCTTGAAAGACAGAAGCGGCCATTAGTGTCTCAAAGTAACTTATTTTCAAGGTAATCTCTCCATTTGCTGTCGTGGTGTAATAAGTTTGTGCTTAAGAGCGAGGATGAGTGTGTTGAACTGTGCCTTATAATGCACTTGAGGTGGTAGGAGATGTGGTTAGGGGTTGATTTTGTTCTTTACAGGTTAATTGGATTTCCAAGAGAGGTGAGTTGGAAAGAGTGAAGTTTATGTCGCTATAGTACATGTATGTATATTTTGATACACGTACACATGGACTCAAGAATACATACATACATACATACATACATTACTACACTCATGTTAATATATACTATACTGTACCTTCAAACACACACACACACAAACAACAGCAACAACTTAGCATCTCCGAAGACGAAAACAAAAATATCAGACATGCCAACTGCGCAAAATAGCCCACATGGGAAGAAGAAATCAACTGGTGGTCAACAAGCACGAATTCACTTGAACTATATTTCTGGACCCTCAAGTCGAGATCTTTAACCTCAAGCTTCGAATCACGGCCTCATTACGTCATACACCAAGCTTGAGATAACCAATTGAACGTCTTGAATTGTTGAAGATTCGAATCGATCCTCTCTCTCTCTCTCTCTCTCTCTCTCTCTCTCTCTCTCTCTCCGCCTAAAATGATATGATTCAGGAATTGTTGTGGAACGAAATTGCATTTTTGGAGAGAGAGAGAGAGAGATAGAACAATCGGACTTGTGTTGGCTGGTGGTGAGGCCCCTCCACGGTCGGTACAATTCCCCTCCCTCTCTCCGTGGCTCTGACCATGTGGGGCGGCCCAAAACACCTTTAATTGGAGTTTAATGGTAGATAGCAGAGAATAATGAGCCTTGTGATTACGGAGTCTCCATGGGGAACACAAGGTTGGGGTCGGCTCTTAAGCTCACGGAACGCGATTCGTTGCCGGTCACTTTTTATCTGCTAATGTCTGTAATAACAGGATTATCAGGCCCGCGATAACAGGATATGAAAACAATAATTTTAAGATTCGTGTAATTGTCTTCATCATGAAATGCAACTTAACATTCCTCAATAAGGGTAAAGGAGGGGGGGGAGGGGGGAGGGAAGGGGAGAGGGAAGGGGAGGGGGGAGGGAAGGGAAGGGAAGGGGAGTGGAGGGAAGGAAGGGACTGGGGGGAAACGAGAGAGAAAGAGACAAGAGCCTCCCCAACCCCCTCCCTACACACAGTCATCTGGACCAAGAAACATAAACAGCCTGGCTAAAGACCACACTGGTTTATTTTCTTAGTTTCTTAATGTTTATAATTCGTTTCTATTGTCTATTGTTATTTACAAAGTGTTGCTTCTGTTGCCTGTCCTAAAATATAGCTTTAAAGTTTTGTTATAATTAAAGTTTTGTATGAACATAAGATTTCCTTCTCTCCTGCCATTAATCTGAGGTTCCTTTGAGACCTTCAGTGTTGATCTTTACTAAAGACGATCTGCGGTAAAACTTTCGTCTCACATATGTCTTCACAGCTTTTCTATCCCCAGTTACTAATTTTGAAAAGAGAAAATCCTCTGGACGAACAAACTAAATGACCAAATGTTAAGCTCGGACTGCGTGAGACTATGGATTCACCCCCTTCCTCCTACTTGCCCTCCTCTCCCTCCCCAGCCCTCCTTCTTCTACCTCCTTTCCCTCACCCCTTTCCTCTCCCCCTTTTACCCCCTCTTCTTCCCTCCACCTAACTTGATTTAGACATCAGATTCTCAAGGGTTGGAGAGCGTGGCCTCGAAAACATTGGTCCGAGAGTCGTGATTTAGTGAGGCGAGAGGGAGGAAGGGAAGACACATAAAAAGATAAACGGGACACAGACTTTAGAAACGAGTATGAGATGATGATGATGATGATGATGGTGATGATGATGGTGATGATGATGATGATGGTGATGATGGTGATGATGATACTATAGAAGAATATGAAGAAGAGGTTTAAAAGTCATCTTACTCAAAGGACATAAGATTTCAGAGTTAAAAACCATCGTATTCAAAAGCTTTCGGAACTTCTTAGCCAAATCTCTACTTTAAACCTTTACAATCAAAATTACTCAACTATTAAACTCATAAACTGGAAATTGCTATCGTATTAAAGGCACTCTAGGTTAAAAATATGGATTACAAGAAATATGAGATAAAGTTGGAGATGAAATAGACACACAACTATGGATTACAGACATCACTTCAGAACTAGACGAGAACTGGACAATTATTTCTGCCGGGTTAGGTAGGTTGGTGGTGGAAGAACCAGGAGGAGGAGGACCTTAGTATTATAAAAATCAAAGAACCTGACACACGCAGTTATCATTTTACATTCCACATTTCATTTCGATATCACACAGATTAGGAAATAATGTGTGAATGACTGACTCAACACTAAAAGACAAAACGCTACCACAGTGATGGTCAGTTAGACATCTGGTCTTGGTGTTTCCCTCACTAAGAACTCAATGTCAGCAACAGCCCCAAGTGTCTGTCAAGAAGGAGGCGGCGAAGGAGTCAAGTCTACTTCACTCCCGGGTATCAGCCGATGTTCCTCAATCTCTGGGAGAAGAGTGACGAGGGAGGAGTATAGTTTACGTAAATTTCGACAGATGATTTTTTCTGTAAATTTTGGATGGAATGGAGTCTTAGATTTGTGATGGAAATAAGCTGGGTTAAGTGATCCAGATGGTCGAGGAGAGAAGAATCTGGAGAAGTAGAGGCGTGAGGTGACGTGAAGGAGAGGGTAGAATTTAAAACCTCTATTGGAGGACCTTTGAGTTTAAAACACTAGTCATTAATTACATGCGAGATCTCACAAGAGTCTGAACTAAGAGGTATTTTGCGCTTATGATCAAGATGATGGATGTTACCTGTGTCTCGTGTAATCAGGGTCACCTAATTCACAGGTAACAGACCCACATCCGTAAATCAGGTTAACATATCAATTACTTCAATGTGATTTATGATCAGTGTGTGGCTCAGACATGTATTTCGTGTGTGTGTGTGTGTGTGTGTGTGTGTGTGTGTGTGTGTGTGTGTGTGTGTGTGTGTGTCTATGTGTGTGTGTGTGGTTGTTATTTACACAAACATCTGGACAAATCACAACTATTAGGAATTCCTTCACAAACTATAATCACTAACACTTATTAATACAGACACATCAATCACCATCATTAACCTCTTTGTATCATCACTTTTCCTTCTCACAAACAACATCAATTCTCTATCATCAACTTTTTACAATCTTTACTACTAACATCTCCTACCTACCACTTCCTCTCAGCTACCAACATCACCCTCCCCTTCTATCACCAACCTACTGCTATTACCATCTTCTGTCTCACCATATCCCTCTGTATACCGTCTTCCTACAACCCATCTATCCCATACCCGACCTGCGCCTAGTCTCTCTCTCTCTCTCTCTCTCTCTCTCTCTCTCTCTCTCTCTCTCTCTCTCTCTCTCTCTCTCGTCCCTTACTTCCACCACCACTAATATCTTCTCCTACACCCTTGAACATTCCACATTACAACCACTATCACCACCACCACCACTACCACCACCACCTTCCCCAACAACCACCATTATTACCTCTACTCCCTTTTTATACAGATGATAATAATTCCCTCTCTCTACCACCACTATCACCAACACAATTCCCTCCCCTACCAACTTCACTCCCACCACTACCATCACCACCATCACCCTCTGAACAACCTCACCCTGCAAAACTGACAACACTGATCCTGACCTGCAATAAGACCTTGGTAGCCCTGCATGGTAAGCCTCCACCACTGGCAATGACTCTAACCCCCACCATCCAACCCTCCCCTTACCCCTTGGTCAGGTCAGAGGTCACACGTGAGGGTCAGCAAATGAGGGTCAGGTTTCTGGTCCCCCAAGCCTGTCTGTCTGCTTGTCTGCTGGCTTATCTGATATATATAAATGCCCGGGTCTTCCTGTGTCTTGGGAGGGCGATTTACGATTGAAGACGCTTCTGAGGAACGGATTTATATTTTCTGCTCCAACAGCGTGTGACGTCCAGATAAGACGCTAAGTGGCCATCATAGTTATTATTGTTATTTTGATTCACACTTGTATAGAAGGGACCTATCCCCTCCCCCGCTCTCTCTCTCTCTATGGGCTGTGGTAGTGGAGCAGTGTATGTTTGTATGTTTATCTATACACTTATGATAAATCACATCATCAATTTATCAGTACAGTATATCTAACAGCATATATAACTTCATATAATATTACGCCCACAGAAACAATTTAACAAACATCTATTAGTAAAAGACATGACGACAGAGATAGAATGATCGAAATAACAATATAATCTGTCAATCAATATAAAAAGACATAAATAATAGCGAAAAATACATTAAAGACATAAACAATAGCCTAAACGCATTACTTTGTTCTTAATAGTTAAATATAAAGAGATGCGATATAATTTAACTGACTGTATATTAAGAACGTATGCAAATTCGTTCACTCAAAGTCTAGGAAAAGCTGCAGGATTGTTATTAACTGTGAAACGCAGGTAAAGTTTACATTGTTCCCTTAAGAGGTTCTTCTTGTTCAGAGTGCAATGACATGGTGTGTGTGTGTGTGTGTGTGTGTGTGTGTGTGTGTGTGTGTGTGTGTCTGTGTCCCTCCCTCCTCCTGTGCCCTCCCTTCTTCTTTTCCTCATTCCCTCACTCCTTCCCATCTCCATTTTCCTTACTCTCTTCCTATCTCTCTCCTTCTTTCTCTTACCTCCTCCCTCGATCCCCTTTCTCCTCCCCCTCCCTCTCAGGATCATTCTTTCACTCTCTCACTCCACACACCTTCCTTCCCACTTACTCCCTCTCCCTCCGTCCTCTTTCCCTTCCTTGTCATCTCCCTCCCTTCCCTCTTTCCTCCTATCCTCCAGCAGGAAAAAATATCTCATTCCTTCTCGCTTTGGTTTGACTTCCTCTTTTAACTCCTCAATTTCACTCCTTCCCTCCATCACCTCTCCCTCGCTACCATGATCTTCCACTCCCACTTACACCACCACTCTCATCTCCCCTTCCACTATCCTATCCACCCAACGCCCACCACCACTACCACCATAACCACCACTAACATCACTACCACAATCAGTACAATCACCACCACCACGATTCATACACATCTATCACTATTACCACTCCCACCTACACCCTTTTCTCTCCACCCTACTTTCAACCTCCACCCCTATCACCATTCTATACACCTTCCAACCGCCTACACCCACCACCCATTCCTCACACTCAACGCCCACTACCACCACCACTCTTAGTTCCTTCCCTCTCCAATTTCTGTGAATCCTTAATCCTTCAATCCTGTAGGACACACAATACCTGATGCCAGACACAACCACAAAGTGTTTTATCCTGTGATCGTCTTCTTTACCGAGTTAGGACGTAAACCTTTCATTAGTTTCCATCTGACTCGTCCTGGCTGTGAATGTCTTCGGGATATCGGAATATATCTAGTAGGGATATTAATAGTATATATGTATCTGATTTGTGTAAAAAATCGATACTACTAATGTTACTATTACTTCTTCTTCTTCTACTGTTACTATTATTATTACTACTACTACTAATAATAATAATAATGAACAATTTATTGAAAAAATACAGTAGTCATGTGTGTGTGTGTGTGTGTGTGTGATGGTAAAAATACGAGCAATATCTCTTGTTGACCGAGACACAGAGACATGGTATTTCACTTTGAGTAAAAATTGGCTCTGAATTTGTTTTTCTTAATCTCAGATCAATTTACTAACTTAACCTAACCTAGTCTAAGCTAACCTAAAATACCCTAACCTAATCTGGAATAAACATAACCTAATCTGGAATAAACATAACCTAATCTGGAATAACCTAACTTAACCAAACCTAACCTGACTAGATTTACTGGCATAAGAACAGTATGAAATCTAAAATATATCACAGAAAACATCATCTTTTCCGACAGTATCAATGAAAAACAAACAACAACAAAGGCATAACTTCGTATTTGCAATGTTTTTTTTTTAGCAACATATTTATCGAGAGAGAGAGAGAGAGAGAGAGAGAGACTAACTAGCAAAAGGACACCATTTCTCTTCTCTTACAACATAATTTAAGAGGCTATAAGACAGCTATGGCCATTAGGCAGAAAGCGCAGTATATATAATCTGTTGGATCTCTCGAGGGCTCCACCACCCCCGCCAGCGCTCTACACCCATACATGGTAGAGAGCGTGAGGAGAGGGTCACCCGCGGCTCTGGCTACGCTGGCAGGGTGTAGGGGGAGTTACCTGCAGGTCTGGCTACAACGTGAGGGCTGGTGGAAGGTGAAGAAGGGGGTTGGTGAGAGTGCTTGATAGTGAAGGGAGGGTCATCCGTGGCTATGGTAACACTGGCAGGGTGGTGGAGGGTGTAGGGGAGGGTCATCCGTGGCTATGGCTACACTGGCAGGGTGGTGGAGGGTGTAGGGGAGGGTCAATTGTGGCTATGGCTACACTGACAGGAGTTTCTATAGTGAATTAAGTCAGGCGGAGAAAACGATTTTTTTAAGTGCATTGAAAGGTTAATTATCAGGTAGACACATGAACTCACAGGTAGATATTTGTATTTATATCTGAAGTGAAGCGCTTAGAGGTATTAGAATGAGTTAAATTACAGAAATAGAACAGCTACACATACACACACATCAACCTCCCCTCCGACGTTGTCTCACCCCCTTCCATTATTTTAGGTCCCAATACACTCCAGGTTGTATGTTCCACTAAGTTCTTCAGCGTCACCATAGACAGCAAACTAAATTGGAAACCACCGTCAGTGAAGTTGTAAAATCCTCCAGTTTTCGTCTCCACCTCCACCGCAGACTCACGTCCCTCGGAGTTCCTGCACCCGAGCTCCTCAGTGTTTTCTCAACATTCATACTTCCCAAGCTCACCTATGCCTCCCCCACCTGGTCTTCCTCTCTAAATGCCACACAACGTAAACACGTAGAAAAAGTGCAAAAGAGAGCATGCAAGATTATTCTCTCCCCTTCCTACTCCACATATCAAGAAGTGCTCAACACACTGACCCTCTCGGCTCTCACTGACCATCACCACGACCTCATCTGCAAATTTGGTAAGAAGCTTCTGCACCATCCTCGACACTGACTCCTACTACCACCCGAGATCCCTCGTCCGAGAATTGCTGTTCGACACCACAACCGCATCCAGCCCATACGAGCACGAACTGGTCGCTATAAGAACAGCCCAGTCCCAACCATTGTAAAAATTATCAATAACTTGTAATCGACCAGTGTATTCACTCCCAGTCAATCTTACTTTTTGCACTGTCACTATGTTGAAATGCCCTGGAGTCTGACCTTCTCCCCACCTAGTTATTATAGATCATATTTGTATCATTTATGTTACTTGTGTGTTATTTGTAAATCAAGAGACCCATTCCCCAATTATGTACCTGTATATTTTCAGCCTTCCGGCTGCCCTGCTCTTTCAATAAACCGTTAATTTAACTATTGTTATTATTATTATTATTATTATTATTATTATTATTATTAAAATTATTATCATTACACACACACACACATTATTACTAGCGAGAAAAGTGGAAATGCAATGTCATGAGCCTCAGCCAGTCAAGGAATAAATGTATAAGGCCAGAATACAGAGGAGGTGGGAGGTGACGGATAATGGAGACAGTAAACATCAATAAGAGTCTTATGACGTACAGATGGATGGATGGATGGATGGAGAAAGATAGATAGATAGATAGACTGCTGATCTACATAGGTATACTGTATTATCATTCACATAATGTATATACTATTAATATCACCTACTGTAAATAAATTGGTCACCTGGATTATAGATTAGAGACTTGAGGACGTCGTCGTGGTCGAGCGGATAGTGAAGGAAAAACTACCTACCTGGTCTACTGCCCACCTGACCAAGAGCACCACCACCACCTGCCTAACTACCACCAGTAATTACATATCAGAAGCTGTACAACAAGAACTTCGCGATCAGGTAATTAAATATTAACCTCTACTTCAACATTAGTAAAGATCTTATCCCCCCCCCCCCCTACCCTCTCTACCCCCTCCTCTCCTCTCCACCTACCCAGAGCACCCAACTCTAATTTTTAAACGAGCATAAATAATGAATGAAACTCGAATCGTCTCATATTTCGTTCGCGTACCGGAGTAAGGGGCCAAGGCGTCCACCAAGGCGGGATTGTGGTTAGAGTAAGCTGTTGTGGTTCTTATGTCTAGGAGGCTGTAAGGGTCATTATCGGTGTGGATGGTGATGTTAGGCGGTGTTTTGTGAAGTAGCCAGGAATCACTTTTCTGGTCTGTGCGTCCAGATCATTAAGTTATTGATCTGTCGGTTTATCTCTGTCTGTTTGCCTTTGCTTTCCTCTTCGTCTTTGTCGGTTATCTTTCGCTTTCGTTTATTTTCTAATTTTTTTGTCTTTCTTTTTTTTCTTTTCCTATCGGTGTAGAGTTGTTTGTTGTTTCTGTTTCTTATTATCGTTTGTCTTTTGTTGTTGTTCTCTTTCTGTCTTTCATTCTCTAGATTTTTAATTCTATCTTTTTCACTTTCTTTTAATTTGTTTCTCTTTTTGTCGACTTATCTCTCTCTTCCTTTCTCTGTGTTACCTCCTTCCCTTCTCCACTCTCTTTCTTTTCTTCATTCTTCAGCTATTCCTCCTTTCACCCTTTCTTCTTCTCTTCTTCCCTTACCCTCCTTCAACCTTCTCTCTCTCACTCCCCCACCCTCCTTAACCCCCCCCCCCTCCTCCACACCTTAGTGCCCTGCATACACATAAATGATGCCTCCAGATACCGTCTCCCTCAGCTCCAGCAACAGTTCAGGTTTCAGCCAGTAATTTGGTTCTTTTTTCCCCTCCTGTAACCTCCTGACGGCGAGATAAGAGAAAATAGGATGAATATTTAATTCTCACGGAGCTTTAACCTCCTGGGAAGGATGATGTAGAGCCGAGTCTTATCCATCTTGGGGATTATAATAAGACTTACAGAGGAGGAGAGGGCCAAGATGAGGTATAATTACGTAATGAGACTTAAACTTGGTTAAGATGTTTTTTCCCTCACGGGAGAGCGATGAGGGTACTAATTGGTGAGCTTCCAGTGTATTAATATCTGTAAAGACTTTGATCTTCAGGTGAGCAGGTAATGAAATACTTAATTGACAACCCTCCAGTGTATTAATACCTGTAAGACTCCGACTTCAGGTGAACAGGTAATGAAATACTTAATTGACAACCTCCCAGTGTATCGAATCCCTGTAATATTTTCCTTTCTTTTCTGAGGAAGAGCTAAAAGAATCGTCTACTAATTATCAAGTTCCCGGGTGTATAGAATACCTGTGAACTTTTGATGTGAGAGGGGCAGCTAATGGAATACTAATTACCATGTTTCCAAGGTATCGAATGGGTATTTTGTAAGACATTACAGGTAGAAGGCTATTTGTTCGTGACGTTTTCTACGAGTGGATATTAGCCGTAAAATAATTATCCCTCTGCGTTAATTATATCTATGATATTTATTGTCTGTTTGAGACTATTTTTCGTTCTTTAATTTTGTCATTTTTTACTACTAATATTTTTTCTTCGATATTTTTCATCTTATTCCTCTCTTCTTTCGTGTCATTATCATTTTAATTACTCAAACCACTATTAGCATTACCAAAATCATGCGTTTTTTATTGAAGTTTTATTATCATTGCCATTATCATTGTTTATTGATCGACTTGCCTTTATTATCATCATATTTTTCTCATAATCTACCCTTTTTTTCCTCTACTTTTTTTGTGATATGAGGTTCTGGTACTAAGGAAGACAGGGCTCACCACCATCGTCTTGGGGCGCCTTAGAAAAACCTCTGAGAGTCTGCCAGTGATTTGCATTCCGGATTCATTTTCGCGTCCTCCCTGCCCAAAGTACGGGTCAGAGGTCACGGTGTTTAAGACAGAGACGCAGCGGTATCCGTCAGAACCTCCACAAGCCTTACCCACCACTACCAGGGCCCCCTACCACACCCACTACCACACCCATCACTACTACCACTACCATAGCCCTCTACCACATACCACTACCACCACTACCAGGGGCCCCTACCACACACACCATCACTTGGGGCATCTTCTTCTACCACCACTACCACTTCCATAACCACCACCACCGTAGGCTCTTCCCACAGCCCTCTCCTCTCTCAGGGTCGTGTGCCCCAGACCATTCCCACCGTCAGGAGAGGTCCGGACCCCTGCAAAGCCTAAGACGAACACCTACTAGCGTTTCCCCTGTCATAAAATAAGCCCACACCCCCTCCCTGTCAATCAAGACCAGGGCGGCCCTTAAAACCCCTGCCGCTGATACCCTGGGTTAAGAGACCTTAATTTTTCTGACAGCGCTCCAAGACTTCGGTGTTGCTCTATACCTCTACATGTATAATAATAAGGGACTGTTGTGTTTCACCAAGGGTCAGGAGGCTGGCTGTTATATGAGGATCTCCCCCCCCCCCCCCTCTTTCCCTGATCACCACAATCCTAGGGCCCTTACAATCTTTCTCTCTCTCTCCTTCCCTCACTCATCATCACACTCTGGCTCCCTCCCTCCTGACCATCACACTCTGGCTCCCTCCCTCCCTCCTGACCATCACACCCTGGCTCCCTCCCTCCTGACCATCACACCCTGGCCCCCTCCCTCCCTGACCATCACACCCTGGCTCCCTCCCTCCCTCCCTGACCATCACACTCTGGCTCCCTCCCTCCATCCTGACCATCACACCCTGGCCCCCTCCCTCATGACCTCCCTATAGATCAGTTCTGCAAGAGAGAGCATCGTCCCTCTGAGGTGAGACGTGGCAGGAGATATATAATCTTTGGTTTATATAGATTACTGAAGATATTTTCCTTTTTATGTCCACCTGGAAGTTAAGAGGCTGTACGTAAGAGTGAAGGGCTGGAGGTGCCACGTGTATGATGGCTGTATATCACGTGTATATCCTGGCTGTATATCATCACCTGTCAGACTGTGCTCGGAATTATGATCAAAAGAGGAGATAAACGTAATACTGAGAGGTTTTCCTTAATTGGACAGGTCTAAGAAACATGAGAGAGAGAGAGAGAGAGAGAGAGAGAGAGAGAGAGAGAGAGAGAGAGAGAGAGAGAGAGAGAGAGAGAGAGAGAGAGAGATGAGGAAGTTAAGAAAAAAAAAAGAATGATGACGCGATACTCTTAACATTTAATGAGAAAATTATGAAGGAAAAATTACCAGTTATTATTGACTTTATTTTCTGAGGATGTTTTGAGGTAATAATGGTGACGTAATATTTTTTCCGAGGAAGTTAGGCGAAATAGAGAAAACTTTACTTTGATAAGTCGTAATATGAACACCTTGTTTAATGTGGGCAGTAGCCTAGCGATTATTAACCTTATTTGCATGCGAGTGGTAATCTAAAGTGAGAGATACGACTATTACGCTCAAGTTAATAACACCAATTGGAGGATATTGTCTATGTCTGGTATGTCTGCATGTGGTATACCTGTGTATATATATGTCTGTAAGAGAAATGTCTGTGTATGTCTGAATGTGGTAAAGCTGTATCTCTATGTCTGGATGTGTATGTCTGTATGTATATGTCTGGATGTGTTTCGTCTCCATGTGTATCTTTGTGTGTATATGTCTAAACGTGTGTGTCTGTACGTGTATGTCTGGATGTGTATGTCTGGATGTGTATATCTGGAGGTGGTATGTCTGCTTGTGGTATGTCTGTGTATGTCTGAATGTGTATGTCTGGAAAAGTATATCTGTTAGTGTACATCTGGAAGATAATTTACCTGGCTGCTGTCTACATCTCAGCAACCTCATGCTTCACTTGTCTGTGTGTGTGTGTGTGTGTGTGTGTGTGTGTGTGTGTGTGTGTGTGTGTGTGTGTGCGTGTGTGTGCGTGTGCGTGCTTGAAGACGGAAATGTTAGTGCCTGATTTATTTTCCTACAATATATTACCTTACAAACTACAAGTGAATCGCTTCGATACTTAACCTAAACTGACA
The DNA here is from genome assembly GCA_958450375.1 of Homarus gammarus. Taxonomy (NCBI): domain Eukaryota; kingdom Metazoa; phylum Arthropoda; class Malacostraca; order Decapoda; family Nephropidae; genus Homarus; species Homarus gammarus. The sequence continues at coordinate 799,471 of CAUDMG010000224.1, forward strand.
TGAAGTAACTTAACTAATTTGACGTAGTTTAACCTGACGTAGCTTAACCTAACCTAACTTGACTTAAATCAGCTTAAACTTTTTATGAGTATTTTAGTCAGTTTTAAATGAGAAGGAATATTATTTTTTTAATAATAATAATAATAATAATAATAATAATACTCTCAACAATAATTATTTTACATAAATAATATATTACATTTTAAGGTTACCTGAAAGATCATCCCCCTTTACACACATGAGATTTAAAATGACACACATAAAAAATTAACATGTATGGAAATGGTGGAATTTTTTTCTTTTTTCTTTCACTTTAAATAGAGTTATCGTTTGACTTCCCTGTGATCCCGTCAGACCACCAACACCTCGTAAATCCTGGCCACATCGTCTTCTCGTGTCGCCTGCTAACTGCCTCTAAAAGTTCACAGGAACGCTCTCCCCACACACACGACCCTCAAGACGTGCACAATGAGCCGTAATTATCAACTTTTATTACCACATGCAAAATTCACACAACACTTGGCACGGTAATAGTGATCGTGAATATTCATGCAAAAAAAAAAGAAAACCCGCTAAGACTCAGGCAAAAGCCATATACACACACGAGAGAAATTTCGCATGCTTCTCTACCCCTTCCCTCCTCCCCTTTCTGCTACCTCTCCCTCATATCACCCTTTCTCCCACTTTCTACTCTTTCCATCATATCCCCTCTCTCTCGTTTTCTCTCGTATCTCCTCCTTTCTCCTCTCTTTTCTTCATATCTCCTCCTCCACTCTCTACCTCATATATCCCCTCCCTTCCTCCTCTCTTTCTCTCTCTCCTTTAAATTCTCTGCCCCACCTCTCTCTCCCTCATATCTCCTCCCTCCTTTCCCACCTCCCTCATTTGCACTAAGAAGATACAAGTGCAGCTATAAACTACATCCATGCTATTGCTCACTGTGTTAATGGCCAGATGTCAGAATTGAAAATGAATACATCAGTCGCTCCTACCTTATAGAAAACGAGAATTACTCAATCCGACATCGTGTATAATGTTATCTCTCGCCTCTCATCGCCACGTGATTATTTTTATCTTCTTTTTTTTCTTTTTAATGTTTATACGTTTTCGCTCACGTTCTAACCTTTTTGGTGTCGATTATCTATTCCGTTATTTGCTTAGCGTGAGAATTATCCTGAATATGTTGGTACTCTTTAGTTCTCTTCGTTTCTGTGCATTAATTTATTTTATTTTTTTCGTCTCTCCCTATTTCCGTTTATCAGTCTCTCTCTTTGGTTATCTGTTTCCCTCCCTCTCTCTCTCTCTCTCTCACTGGCCTTCTATAACCCTCCCTCCATCCTTGCCTTCCTCCCTCCTTCGTTCCTTCCATCACCTACTTCCCTCCCTCGTGCCCTCATTTCCTCCTAGCTCCTCCCCCCCCCCTCTCTCTCTCTCTCTACGTCCCTCCCACCCCCCTTTCCTCCCTCTCTCTCTCTCCCTCCCTCCCTCAATGTCAGAGCACACCGACACCAACACGTACATAAGTGAGAGGTTATAATAAAGTAATGAAAAAAAAAGAAAAAAATCTAGAAACTAAAATAAACAGTGAAATTACCTATCATAGAGAAGGTCTGAGTGACTAACTCTATGGCAGCTCTGTTTGTGAATTGGGGGGACGTTCGATCTGCTCTTTGACTTGTATAGAGGTTTTCCTTCACATCCTTCCTTCCCTGAGCTTTGTTGCAGTTCTATAAGTGATATGAGGTAGCTTTTAAATTCTTATTTTGCCCTATAGAGACCCATCTTTCTCTGAGCACTGCCGGGGCTCTATTTGTAAACAGATGGAATTTTCAATCTACGATCAGACGTTGAAATAGAGCCCCTCCCTAATCTCCTTCCCTTCCTGAGCTGTTTTGTTACTGTTTCAGATGTTCCCGTGAGCCCTTCCTCCCTTGAGTCTCTCTCTCTCTCTCGGCGCTTTATCAATTTACCCGAGTCAAGGTTCGGGCCATTGAGAGAGCACGGGAAAAAAAAGCGAAGGTTGAACAAAAAAAAAATATATAAATTAAAAATGTTGGGTAGCGATCGTCACGGCAGGGAGGGAGAGAGAGGGAGGGAGCCACCAGCCCTTGACACAATATATTTTATTTGTTCATATTATGAGTAAGTCACGATGGAGGTGATGATAGTGTTGATAATGATGGCAGTGATGATGATGATGGAAATGACGATGGTTGTAGTGATGAAAAAAGAGTAATAGAGAGACAATGAATCGGAACAAAAATGAGATATTTTTTTTATATATATATACGTTGATATTGGAATAACACAGTACTATCGTAATTATATTTCAAGATATTGTATTTTATCGTTATCTTAACGAGGAATTCTGTATTATTTCCAAGGCATTTATTCGTCAATGGTTAAAGTAATTTTTTGGGCACACTTTCGATTTCTTTTTATCAGTACAAATCACTCTTATGAGGCCATTTACAGTGTTATTATTAAGTAAACTATCTCAGAAGATGTAACCCAATCGTATTAACATTCTCGTTTTATTAATAAAACAATTTTCTTTCATAATAATATACCCTTGGTTTATAATCTCCATTAGAAATAAAGAAAGAAAATATGATATAATTACCAACAGATGTTCAAGAAAATGTAATAAAAGTGTCATCAGATATAAATATAAACAAAACAATGTGAACCATAACATCACTAAAAATTAATATACTGTAAAGTCCACCAAAAATATATAAATAAAAATAATAATAAAATTTGAACCACAATAAAAACAAAATAATGATAATTCACCCAGAAATGAAAAACAACAACAACAAAAATTATGATATCTCCATTACAATAAGAAAAGGGGAACTCTACCACAGAAATAAAGAAAATAATTAAATATAAACCAAAATAAAGATAAAAAAAACTCTACCACAGAAACAAATACAAAAAATAAACTCACCAACCAAATTAAAACACCAAAACAATGACAACTCCACCAAAACAGTATGTGTGAACGTTGCTCACCTGTTTACCGCTGTCATTTTCTGATACTATCAACACCACCCAGCAGCCTCCGACACGAGCAAAACCTCCCACCTTCCTCACGCCTTTGATCCCAACCGCAAACATCTCCCACAAACTATTACAAATATAATCAAAATCACATTAAGAAGTTCCTCCTGCCCCCAACCCCCTCCTCAAAAAAAAAAAAAATCACCCTTAAGTTGATTACAAAGGTGTTTTGAGGCCTAACTAAGAGCATAAACATCGAAATAGTATTAAGCGTCTTGTAAGGTATTGTTGAAAGACGATATAAATGTCTTGAAGGAGAGAATTGCTTTTATCATATTAAAGTACAGTGAGTATAATAGGGAACGCAACACACGTAATGAAATGATGAAAGAGAGTGTAGAGAGAGAGAGAGAGAGAGAGAGAGAGAGAGAGAGAGAGAGAGAGAGAGAGAGAGAGAGAGAGAGTTGTTTCCCATACTCTAAAAAAAGACAGCGTCAACAAGAAAGAACAGCTGTGGCTGACGTTCACTTCCACCCTGAAATAACACAATCTTACAGTACAGGAGCCACACACACACACACCCACCTTTCGCCATCAATCACTCCTTTCCCCCAACAGAGATAAATGTGTGTGTGTGTGTGTGTGTGTGTGTGTGTGTGTGTGTGTGTGTATGTGTGTGTATGTGTGTGTGTGTAAAAACGTGGCTGAGTCCCATTATTTATCTTATTTCATAATTTTACTCTTCTTCTATGATGTCAGGTTAACGACTGACCGTGACCTGTATTATTATTATTGTGGGTGAAAAGCAATATTTACCTCTCTCTCACTCACTCTCTCTCTCTCTAACTCTCAATCTCTCTCTCTAACTCTCAATCTCTATCTTTAACTCACTATTTTCTCACTCTCTCGACCTGTGGAATAGCGTCATGGCAGATAGCAATTGGAAGCCATTTCCTCATAATAGCACCTTTGTAGAGGGCGCCACAGGGGGTATACATCGCCTCTAATTGTGTCGGATTGACCTTGTCAGGGCAGCGCTAACGAGCCAACTACCTTCACGATCCCCAATTAATCACTGGTACCCCCCATCCTTCTCCCCCTTTATTTCCTTTCCCCCCTGCTACTCCTCTTCTTCCCCCTCCTTTCATTCCCCCCTCCTACTCCTCTTCTTCCCTCTGGTCTCCCCCCCCTTTCATTCCTTCCTCCTTCTCCTCCTCTCCTTCTTTATATTGTTTCACTATCTCTTATCTTCCTACTTAACTTTATTGAGACAGTGTTGTGTGTTTGATTTTTTAATATATCATTTTTATCTCATTTTGTGTCTGTTTTTTATTCTTTTCTGTAGTGTTTTATTTGTTCTATTTTATTAACTTCTTCTTTTTTTATACAGACACTCACATACCCAGAGAGGAACCCACACAGACACCCAGATACTCACACAGACACCCAGATACTCACACAGACACCCAGATACTCACACAGACACCCAGATACTTAAACAGATAATAATAATGGAAGCCCCTCGAAATAGAGGATGGCCGGCCCTATGGCCACCTAGGTTCCCTAGGACCACCTAGGCGTGAATTTGTTTAAGGTGTAGAAGCTCTCGCCAACACAACAACCCGGTGTCAAGGAATAGTCCGAGAAGACCGGACAACTCGCCAACTGCACTGGCTCGCCATTACCCCGTAATACGATCCGCAAATCGATTTACATCCAGGCCCCCAATTACTGCTGGGTAGACAGAGGAAAATGGCGTAAAGAAACTTGCCCATAGTTTCACACTGCCCGGGAAACAGATACGCCATACAGACACCCAGCTACTCGCACAGACGGCCATACATTAAAACAGACACCCAAATAAAACACCAAAATACCCAAACGACACAATCCACAATTTTTTTTTTCATCAAACGCGAACGCTATATATATATATATATACATACATACATATATATATATATATATATATATATATATATATATATATATATATATATATATATATATATATATATAAAGAGAAAGAGAGAGAGACTACCGCCTTCCGCCGTAAACAATATGAAGGCAAGTTCATGTGCAAACAGCTGTTGTCTCTCGGTACAAACAAACATTTACACAGCCAACAGACGAGACTGGAGTATTGATACCCCGGGAGTGTGAAGTGTGAGAACTTGATAGCGACATCAGCGAGAAAATAACATGAAGAGGATCCAAACTAGACGAACCAACAAACCTTTCCGAGAATGTAAACACGAACCGGAATTATTGGCGGGAGTATTGGCGGCGTTCGGGTTGAGTTAAATAATATAAACATTAACACCGGCAGTAACGTAAACATTAATCTATTTCAAGGAAGAAGGTACAGATGTTACTCACCTGGATATAGTAGTGATTGTATACCGTTAATATTACAGGTAATGACTAGAGGTAACAAAATCAAGACAAATGAAGAAAGGTGAGTTGTATCTGATTTATATCCCTTGATCAGGATTGATAATACAAACATACATAAAAATAACAACCAGTAAATAAATAGATGAATAAATAAATACTAAATAAATGAGAAGAGAATCAAGAAAGAATTATATTGTTACTGGTATATTGATAACCCATATTATACACAGGATAACTTGTTTACAAAGTCTCAGTAACTTACGACGTACTTGTGACAATAAAACACACAAACTTACTATCAACTAGAGATTAAAAGACCCAACCTACATCACGGGGTACAAATTAAACAAGACTTTTATCAAACACACACAAATAACTATTTTTTCCATAACTAAAAATTTTAACTAGCCTATCAAATAATAAACAAACAATCAAACTGGGGTAACATAGCATAAAACTATTAAAAATCAAATTAAAAAATAAAACAACCCCCCCCCCCTTCAATACTCCAGCCCTTAAGAGTGTATCGCGGGTTTTAACAATGCTTATATTGTCTTTCTTCTTCTTTTAGTGAGAATAATCAGGCAGAGATGGACATGCCACCGACAACAGAGAGAGAGCGACTCCAGCCGTATTCAGTGTTTACCTCGTACCTGAGAGAAGAGCAGAATATTAATTGGGTGATGTCAGTAAGTGCTTGTTTAACCTGTGTCTGAAGAGTGGCTCCTTATATACAAAAGGAAGAGACTTGTATGACAGGAAAATAACAACAGGTTATATGTGGAAGAGGAAGACGTGTGTTAGAAAGGTACCTGCATATATTAGAAGGTACCTGTGTGTGTTAGAAGGTACCTGCGTGTGTTAGAAGGTACCTGTGTGTGTTAGAAGGTACCTGTGTGTGTTAGAAGGTACCTGTGTGTGTTAGAAGGTACCTGTGTGTGTTAGAAGGTACCTGTGTGTGTTAGAAGGTACCTGTGTGTGTTAGAAAGTACCTGCGTGTGTTAGAAGGTACCTGTGTGTGTTAGAAGGGTACCTGCATGTGTTAGAAGGTACCTGTGTGTTAGAAGGTACCTGTCTGTGTTAGAAGGTACCTGCGTGTGTTAGAAGGTACCTGCGTGTGTTAGAAGGTACCTGTATGTGTTAGAAGGTACCTGCGTGTGTTAGAAGGTACCTGTATGTGTTAGAAGGTACCTGCGTGTGTTAGAAGGTACCTGCATGTGTTAGAAGGTACCTGCATGTGTTAGAAGGTACCTGCATGTGCTAGAAGGTACCTGTGTGTGTTAGAAGGGTACCTGTGTGTTAGAAGGGTGCCTGCGTGTGTTAGAAGGGTACCTGTGTGTTAGAAGGGTACCTGCGTGTTAGAAGGGTACCTGCGTGTGTTAGAAGGTTCCTGTGTATGTTAGAAGGTACCTGTGTGTGTTAGAAGGGTACCTGCGTGTGTTAGAAGGGTACCTGCGTGTGTTAGAAGGGTACCTGTGTGTGTTAGAATGTACCTGCATATGTTAGAAGGGTACCTGCGTGTTAGAAGGGTACCTGTATGTGCAAAAAGGTACCTGCACGTGTTAGAAGGTACCCGTATGTGCTAAAATGTACCTGCATGTTGTACAAGGGTACCTGTATGTGTTAGAAGGGTACCTGTATGTGTTAGAGGGTGTTGTTACGACCAAGCTACCTGGGTATTGTAAATATAACTGGAGTTTGACTTATCGTATTTCCATGTGTTATAAACAAAATTTCTAATGCAAACAAAACTCCCGAACTAATATTCCCATAAACAAATATTCTCTTCCGGGTCAAAACACTAAATTATTTAACGCAAATAAACTCACAAAGCAAAAACTCCGGCAACAATAATCAAACACAAACAACGAGAACCACGCAAATAATTAGGTCTCGAGAAACAGAAAGACACACAAACAATCCCATGACACAAGCAAACTCTACAAACACACAAATAACATAAACAATCTCCTCAAACAATATTAAATGACAAACAAAAGCCAAGATAAATAACACAAAAAAGGAGTTAATGAACAGGTAGATAAATTAATACTTAAACCAAAAAGAGTAAATAGGGATATAAATAAAAAATAAATAAATAAAACAATAATATCATAACTAAAGGAAACAACCAGAAGCAAGAATACAAAGGAAATAAGGTTAAGGTAAAATTACGACCGAAAAATGAAAAGTGATTTACCACAGAGGTGGAATGTGACGAAAACAATAAAAAGGGTATTTTTTCAGTGCGACAATAGCTGTGTGTGTGTGTGTGTGTGTGTGTGTGTGTGTGTGTGTGCTCGAGGAAGAGGGTGGTATACACAAACACACAGCGTCTTTACAAGCTTGACGTCCGGCCGTGAGCCTCGCCCCTCCTGACACAATAACGCTTGTAAAAATCACTTATCACGCGTGATTGACGACTTCCGGTAGCAATTACCAGATTAGAAATCCTCCGCCCCCTTCAGCGTCCCCTTTTCCTCCCTCTCTCCTTCACTCCGGCAAACAAAGGGGGTTTCTCAAGGAGGCGTGACAGTCCTATACTCTGGCTGATCCATCATCCACTCAAACTCACTTCTCACGACAATTGATCATCGATTCTCAACAACCCATTCAGGCAATTGATCAACCCATCCACGTTTCTCACCCTCGTGTTCTCTCTCTTACCCACTCCGGCCACCACAGGTCAAGGTGGTGGTGGTGGTGGTGGTGTCTCGGTGTCAACTCGTGAAGCGCAAACACACTTAAATACATACAGGCGGACAGACAGACACACACACACACACGTTCACACATACACACATAATCGTGTTCTCATTGTTCACGCTAGAGTGAGAGAAAGAGCTGTGGGAAATCTATTGTTTTCTAAAGTTGTTTTTCAGTTTACTCTCTCTCTCTCTCTCTCTCTCTCTCTCTCTCTCTCTCTCTCTCTCTCTCTCTCTCTCTCTCTAATCAGTGTCAGATTCTGAATAGCATCAATTAACTTTTGGAAAATATAACTCAGGCTTTAGTGAATTGCTTATATTAGTTTTGAATCTTAAGACTCATGTTATATCTGGGTTGTCCGTGTGGCCCTGTGTGCCTGTGCGTCCATGGGTCCTTTTTGTCCCTGTGTGTGTGTATCCATGTGTCCAATGTGTCCGTGTGCCCAATGTGTCCGTGTGCCCAATGTATCCGTGTGTCCACTGTGTCCGTGTGTCTATCTGTCCCTGTGTCTATATATCCGTGGGTCCATCCATAAGCTGCACAGTAACAACCGATGGACTCTTATTAAATATTAGTAATTTGTGAATTTAGTGAAAAGGATTAGTACTGTGCAAGATGTAATTGGTTAGGTTAGGTTAGGTTAGGCTAGGTTAGGTTAGGTCAGGTCAGGTCAGGTCAGGTTAGGTCAGGTTAGGTTAGGTTAGGTCAGGTCCGAATTCAGGTCAGAAAATTACCGAATCTCGAACTCATTTGATATAATTTTAGGAGAATATAACATGGAAATAGTTATAAAGATTCCTTATATAACTTTTATACCGAACTAAAATAAAAGGAGTTGTCATATTAAAACATCACATGTTATGAACTGTCACACTCAGTTTAAATAACTAGAGGTAACCGCTTCATAGAGGGCGCCACTAACGACACCATGAATTAGACTCCGAACATGTAAGAATATCCACAATAAACCTCTTTACTAATAATAATCAGGAAATTAGAATCACAAGAAACATATTGCCATATTACTTTGAATCATTGATTGTGTCAGGTGTGAGTGATGTCTTTGGTAGTTATTAGGTCAAAAATATTATTGCAGGGTTCTCAGGTGTTTCATGAATGGATAATTTTGAACAACGAAAAAATAAATAATAAAAAAACATGAATTATTCTTTTGTTTTGAGTCATATTAATAATTTCTTCACAAATCGGTATAAGATGAGACTCATTTTTACGATACAAATAATGATTATCTTAAAATATCACATTAACAAGTATTTTCATCCTTCCACCTAACACCCCTTATTTCCTCCCCTTCCCTCTACCTCCTCTCACCCCACCACCCCTCTCCTTCTCTCACCTCACCTTCCCTCTCCTCCTCTCACCCCACCTCCCCTCTCCTCCTCTCATCCCACCTCCCCTCTCCTTCTCTCACCCCACTTCCCCTCACCTTCTCCCACCCCTCTCCTTCTCTCACCCCACCTCCCCTCTCACCCCACCTCCCCTCTCACCCCACCTCCCCTCTCACCCCACCTCCCCTCTCACCCCACCTCCTTAAAGCAACAGCAACCCCGTGACACCACCAATTATAAACCTTCTATCAAGGACTAAACTCTATTAAACTTGTCTTTGTAATTAAATCCCACATAAAAAGATTCACTCCATGCAATTAACTGTAAAAAAAAAAAAAACATATGAAAATCAACTACGTCATACTGTACACATCATCATATATGAATTATACTCAAATACTATATAAAAACAACAATTTCTTAGTCTTTATGTTAAGGTCTATCAGATAATAATGTACAAACAACGACCCTACCAAACAACGACACTTTCCCCGACTCACCATAGAAGGTAATATAACTGAGGGTCGTCATTCACTTTGGCCATCAACCACCACGACTACCTCACGACCATCTTACCATTTCTCACGCATGTTTCCCCCTAGGTACTAAATGTCTCATCTCTTGATATTAAAGATCGTAATGACAATTGGTATTAAAGTTTTAAAAGGAAGTGAAGGGGGGACGGGAGGTGAAGGGGGGGGGTGAGGTGAAGGGGTAGGTGGGGTTAAGGTGGAGTAGGGGTGAGATGAGGACGGGAGAGGAGATGAGGGAGGGGGAAAAGAAGAGGATGGGATGAAGGGGGATTTTAATTAAAGGATGAATCACTTCGTTTCTTGCCCAGCTATTTTTATTGCCTCTCTTGTCTACCATCTTCACGTTTACGATCGGAAATCCTGGCGGCTGAGAGAGTTGTCGTAAGTCGGGTCAGGTCATTCTCAAGTCTCTCACTCATCCACCTCACCCCTCCTCCTCCTCCTATTGTTCCGTCTCTCTCCTCCTACCGGTAGGTGATAAGGTTTGGGTTATTATCTCACAGGGTCCTGGTAGGGCTATAAGCAAGGTCTTGATAACTTTACAATTCCATACTGCAAAATTTCTCTAAGGTCAGGTCAGATCAGGTCACTCTCTCTCATTATCTTACATATACAACAACTTCTTGGTAACTAACTGTATATTTTTGATGTCTTGAAATCGTGTGGATTTAATATTATATTCCTTGTATGTCGTTCCGTTATTTGGAATTTTACTGGAATTTTATTACGGTCGTGGGCAATTGGTGATTTTTATATTTTGTCATTAACTGTTGTTTTGAGTGTAGTGGGTTGTATGGTTCTGTTATTTAGCGTGTATTGATGTGAATTATTGGTGAACTGATGTTATCCGTAGAGTTAAAGGTTCTGAAGATATTATTATTTCATTATTATTATTATTATTATTATTTCATTATTACTATTATTATTATTTCATTATTATTATTATTATTATTATTATTTCATTATTACTATTATTATTAGGTCATTATTATTTCATTATTACTATTATTATTATTATTATTTCACTATTACTATTATTATTATTTCATTATTATTATTATTATTTCATTATTACTATTATTATTAGTTCATTATTATTTCATTATTACTATTATTATTATTAGTATTTCATTATTACTATTATTATTATTATTTCATTATTATTATTATCATCATCATCATTATTACTAATGTTTTTATTTACATTATAATTATGTATGTATGTATGTATGATAGTACTACGTATTACATGAATTTATATCATACCTTCTTCATCCACTACTCATTCACGTTTTTGGTATTTTTACGACATATGTCATGATAATATATAGTTTTTAAGGTATATACAACTGACACATACCATCAAGATATACTACATAAATATATATTCCCCATAAAAGCTGAACACACGACTCTAGGAGGTATATTCTCCATTGAACATTATATACGAATACACTGAACAATCTTATAAACTTTCTATAAAAATCTAATTTGGTTTCGGTTCCTATATCCAGGGTCTTAAAAAATATCTAAAATCTTCTGGTATTTGGATGAGTTAAACCTTTTGAGTACGATGAATTTAACCCGAGTACGATGACTTAATCCCTTAAAGCACAAAGTCGTCGTACTCGAGGAAATAACAATATACTCAAAGGTTTAATTATTTCCTGCTAAAAAAAATTTCTAAGAATATGTAATACTGTTAATTTCTCTGAGAATTTGTTTATAACTTAACTTTCCAAAAATATGTGGCAAATTGTATTCCCTGAAAAACGTTGCACAGAGTAACCTTGAACTAGTTTATTGCAAAATTTAATTCTCAATGTTGATTTACAAATACTAATTCCCCCAAATTCCTCGTAGTAAATAAATAATTCCCAAGAAATTTATAATAAGATTTAATTCTCAAGATATTCCTGGTTATGTAAATTCTCAACAATTCTCACAGTAAAATTAATTCCCAAAGATGTCGCTGTTCATTTCAATTCTCTAAAATCCTTCCCCTAATAATACACCACCTGGCTGTAGCAACACCTGTAATTTAAATACCTTAGACAATGATTACAAAGGTGAGAAGAAAAAAAAAATTTCAAACCACATAATTTCCACCGAGTCTCCAGTGAACATAATAATCCTGTCAACGAGAGGATATACACCACATTCTCTACGACGTTTCTCTTAAGTAAACTGGATCATTATCTTGGTCTCTTAGCACAAGGTGGAAATCCTCACCAGAAAAACACGAACCTTCAAAGGCGCTGGAGTTTAAAAGTTTTCGTCGTGTGTACCGCTGGCCTGGTTAATGAAACACGGTCCAGTCTTATTCCTGGGCAGAGAGTGAACTTATGTCTGTGTGTGTGTGTGTGTGTGTGTGTGTGTGTGTGTGTGTGTCCTAAAGGAAAATTATTGTATTTTTTTTCTTTCCAAATGATAATTAGATTCAAGATATACATTTGCATAGGATTTGTTGATTACGGTAAAAACACGTATATAATCCTTTTAACAGAGACTACTACTCTATGATTTATACAATAATACTTCAGTTTAATTACTAATGACGGAATTTGAAACCATTTATCATTATTATAATTGAGAGCGTAATCAATATAATTAACGTTTGTTCTTGACAAGAAGAAAACATCGTTCCTTAAAACACACACACACACACACACACACACACACACACACACACACACACTCAGCTAAAAAAAATACTAAGTATACATAAATTCCCTCTTTAATCCCATGAGTACAAGCCTCCGCCACATTAGTTAAGACAACACTCTCAGGGAGAGGCGCTTACCTGTACTCTCCTTATACAGGTGCTAAATTAACTCCCCCGGTCAGGTGAGGCAGCTAACTTATGAGGTGTACTTAGTTTTATACTACTTGATATAATTATACTATGTAATAAGGTACTACTAGAACAACTACTACTATTGCTGCTGCTGCTGCTACTACTACTACTATTAATACTCCAACATTTACTACTTGTATTCCGACGACTACTACTACTAATACGACAACTACTACAAAATTACGACGACGACGACTACTAGTACGACTACTACTACTACTACTACTACTACTACTACTACTAATAATAATAATAATAATAATAATAATAATAACAACAATAATAATAACAATAATAACTTCATCAAACACATTTTACTATCTACAAAATCCACACGACCTCTGTACACCCAAGTCAAAATAATTCTAATACAAAAGTCTGGAGTGTGAAGTACAGTACAATCAATATGCCTCAAGCAACATCTTTCACACGTCATGACAACTCCTTCAACACGCTACTATGACGCTCATTCTGCTGACAGGTGAAAAATCCCTCACCTTAAGAAACCTTGGGCGTCATATTCTCAAAATTTCGTATCTTATTTTTTCTATTTTTTTTTTTTTTAGATAAATTCAGTGATTGACTTATGATATGATATGATTTGGAAAACTGTCTTTATTATGCGTAGTTCTTTTGTGATTAGTTGCGTTCTCTCACATCCAGACTGAGAGGAGAGACTTAACGTATGATTATATTGAGAATTACAGACTTAGTGCATGAGTGGACGGACTCAGACAATCTATTCTAAGTCACAGTAAATTGTTCGGTTTCTCTTCTTTTTTTTTTACCGATATAATGTGCAAGTCAACTTAACAAAGACACTTGGTTCAAAGAGACTCGGAATATAAATGGTTTCTAAACTCCACTAATTCTGAGAAAAACGGATAACATAATATTAAATGATGACTTTCGGATGATGAACTCCGCGATATTTGTTTTGAATAATGTGAAAAAAAATACTCAGTCCATCCCTCCACCCCCCCCCCCCCCAACAAGCACCTCCTCCATGTTAACTCCGTGTTTGATCAAGCTGTCAGAGGTTACGACGCCATATGATAGTTATATAAACCAATCAATCGGTCAGACTGTCATATTCAGGTGTGTGGCTCATGACAGGTGTATGACGGGTCCTCTAGGGGAACGGTAGGTGTTTTTTCAGACTCCTACTCCCCCGCATGTGAAAGTGAGGAGGAGCTGGATGAGTACACAGTATCGGTGACCCTTGCATGACTCTGCCCAGTTTACCTCGTCAGTTCTGTGAGGTCTGAAGATATATACGACACGAGTCATGACATCTAACTCACCTAATGTTTATTTGTTGTCTGTTTTCTCTTAAAGGTCAGGACTTGGATTCTCAGGAGAAAAAACCCAAGTTAAATATTTCTTCTTAATTGTAGATATAAGAAAAATATCTAATTATCTTTCTTAAGTTACGATACGACATAAAGGTGGATTCTCAAAATGCTTACGTTTGATTTGTTCCCCTAACTGGATGAGAGAATATTTGTCTAGTTTTCTCACGTAAGACATGACACAAATATAAATTGGATACGAGAAAACACCACAACATCACTTAATCTACGATATAATGACTGATTCTCAAAGGCCCTCACGTTCATAATTCCTCGTAACTGAAAACAAAGAACGCACTAAACTAGTGGTAAACCTGGCACTAAACCTGAACTGAGACTTTAACTCAACTGTATAGATATGTGTGTGTGTGTGTGTGTGTGTGTGTGTGTGTGTGTGAAGGGGATCGAGTGTTGTGTCGGCCATGCTACCTCCCTGTGTACCGAAGGCTTAGTATAGTGTGTTGTACCCACAGTCCCTAACGGGCAGTCATGCGTATTAGACTCAATTTCACTGCCAAAGGAAAACCTTAACGTGTAAGGCTTTAAGTTTCTTCGACCACAGTTTCATTACAGGAGAGAATAAGCGTCTGCCAGTGACAAGATTCGCGGTACTTCTTAAGAACGTGTAATCTGAGAGAGAGAGAGAGAGAGAGAGAGAGAGAGAGAGAGAGAGAGAGAGAGAGAGAGAGAGAGAGAGAGAGAGAGAGAGAGAGAGAGAGAGCGCACGGTTCAAGTCTTCTTGACACTCACAAAAACGTGTGATATTCATGTTTTTGCTTGACCCACAGCGATGATCCCTCAACACACATATCAGGCCCGTCACATTTCATTGAAAAGCAGCCATTATTTGTGTCAGCTGGAGGCAGTTCGCGCCCCTCCTTCCCTCCCATATTTATGCCCCTCATTTCCTTCGTCGCTGTTTCCGTCCTTCCGTCCCTCCATTTCTTATTCCTCCTTATTAATAATATCTCAATGGAGTACGAGGCCTCATTTTAACCCAACACGTCTTCACCACCATCACTCTCTCCACCATAACTAACTTCCCTTCTTCACCATCATCACCACCACCATTAGTATCTTTCCCCCACCACTTACATTTACGTCTCCCTCCAACGCCATCATCACCATCACCCCCCCTTGTCATCACACATCTCGTTCTCTATCCCCGCCTACCTCCATCACCACGCCCCGGCCACCATAAAACATATAAATCGCAACATCTTCGTTCTAATGCTTTTGTACATAAAGATTAACGAGGCGAAGGCATGCCAGAGGTGACACACACACACACACACACACTCTAACACCCCTCCTACACACACACACCCCTTCCACACACTCCCACACATAACTCTCTCCAGCAGCCCCAGTACAGTACACACCACCACCAAGATATTCCCACGAGTACCTGTCTCTCATCAAAGCCGCCCCCCGCCTTTATTACCTCGACTCTTAGTAACTCGGAGCTTCACGTGCAGTAATAACCTGATATACTTCTAAGATCTTCTGATTATCTATTACTATGAAGAGGGAAAATGATGATTATAGCACAGACAAAAATTTATAATGAATGTACAGAGAGAGAGAGAGAGAGAGAGAGAGAGAGAGAGAGAGAGAGAGAGAGAGAGAGAGAGAGAGAGAGAGAGAGAGAGAGAGAGAGAGAGAGAGAGAGAGAGATCCTTCAGACCTACATCACACCCTTGAGTAAACATCTCATTTGCATGTGAGCAGACACTGACAAACACCAAGACACTCACCTATGAGTTTATAATAACACTTGACACTTACACTCAAACATTTCTTCCTTCTCTGTCTTTCTTTTGCCTCGGATTTATTTCTATTATTCATTATCTTTTGCCATTAATTATTGTTGTTTTTTCTTTATTTTCATTATCCTCACCATTCCCCCATATCACACTCTTTCTCACTTCCCTATCCCTTTTCATCACCCTTTTTCTCCCCTCCTTTCACCCCAAACTTTATCCTCCCCCCCCCCTTTATTCCTTCACCTTCATTCCACCCCATACTCCTCTCTCCCTTCCACTCCTCCCCCCTCTCTCTCTCTCCCTCTCCCTCGAACCCCCCCATACCCCACCACTCCCTTCTCCCCCAACTTACCCCCTCTCCCCTCCCTCCCTCCCATCACTCTAACTTATGGCGAGGCCTGAATAAGCTAATTGCTCGATAAATTTGCATTTCTTGCCCGATGTCAAAGATGATGGAGGAGCCGCGGGCAGCATCAGGGTCTCAGCTGGCTGTAATAGATGTCGGTTTTTCACGCCAGCTGTACGTCTCAATTAACCTTGGGTCCTTAGTAATTAATACCTTGAGAGGGGGAGGAAGGGGAGATGGTACCTGGGTGAGTCTGACCACGCCAAGCCTTGAGATGGAATGTAGATCGTACAGGAGAAAGAAAGAAAGAAAGAAAGAAATAAAGAATCGTATAGGAGAGAGAGAGGGGGGGGGGAGGGAGTCATAAAGGTGGAATGATGTCAGTAAATGAGAGAGAGAGAGAGAGAGAGAGAGAGAGAGAGAGAGAGAGAGAGAGAGAGAGAGAGAGAGAGAGAGAAAAAACAAGAAAAGCGTAAAAAGAAGAGTAAATACAGTCGATAAAGCTAGAATGAGACATAAAAACAAACAATTACTAATGTGAAGGAAACCGGTAATGACAATGGAAAATAAAGTAGAAACCAATTGAATGAAGGAACTAGAGAGGATGATGATGGCAATGCAAGAACAAGAAAGAAAACAAAAGTGATGGAATATAATTAGTTGTTAATTGTAAGATAAAAATAAGAGAAATACAGAAAAAATGTAATGGAATGAAAGAAGAAAATATGATAATGAAAGACGATTGAGGGGATATATAAGATAGAGGAAGTGAAGGAGTAGTGAAAAGAGAATGGATAAATGGATATGGTGATAAAAGTGAGTGAATGATAAACTTAAACAATAATAAACAAAGAGATGACAACAAATAACAAAATGAAAATCGGAATGGAGTGAATGAAAGAATTAAAATAAAGAATAAGAAATGATAATGAATGGATGTATAAAATGAAAGAGAAGACGAAGAATATGAAAAGAGGAAGAGGAGAAGAAAACTCAATAATAATGACTAATAAAAATTACACAAAATTCAATAATAATAAATGAAAAACTTATATAAAAAAAATCGCCTTCTCTATGAACTATTAAATTTAGTAGAGATTTTTAATTCCCTAATAACAACACAAATTACAAATACTAAAAAAAAAAAAAAAAAAAAAAAAAAAAAAAAAAAAGTAAAACCCTCACATACGATAAACATCCATCAGTTAAAAAAAAAAAGCACAAACACTGACCTCATTAAACCCAATACAAAAAGGACCACACTTACAAAAGACCAAAAAAGTAGAAATTAAGTATTTTTTTTAACTTACTGTTTTCAAAGGTTTACTTTACTTATAAGAGGTTAGGTTAGGTTAGGTTAGGTTAGGTTAGGTTAGGTTACCGTAAAGGGTGGCTAATCTTAAGATGATATCAAGCTTAGGGGTTAATCTTGAGATGATCCATAAACTCATTGTGGACGGTGCACTTTCAACACCTTAAGATATAATTAGTATTGGTATAATCGAGTAATTATAGCTGGCGAGTAAGGCGAGTACACGGGGGAGAAGGATCGCATGTGGCGGGGCAGTTGCTGATGGAACATAAATTGTGTCCGTGTCAATTAGAAGGAATAGTCAATAGTATTTATGTGAGGTGTACATGTATCAGCGTGAAGAACACACATACACATACATACACACACACACACACACACACACCATCATAAACACGTGTACCCTCCAATAAATTCATAATATATACATACACATATATGCGTGTATCTCTACTCGCACGTACTGTACACACACACACACACACACACACAAATATCGTTAGATAAATAGATAGAAATAGAAATGGGTAGACAGACAATGATCACTCGAAAATCTTTTAAGTTCAGAACAAAGTGTACAGAAACTATGAGAAAAAATCAGTATCATAAAAATAAGTCTTTCATTTAAATTTCGTATGAAAACATGATCTAAATTAGTAAATCATGTACAGTACATCTTTGGTCTACCTCTTACACATAAAGCAAGCCTTAATACCTCCGTAATGCAGGGTAATGACACACAAAGTGGTCAACATTTCAAACATTTTCAGGATATTTACACCAAAATATTTCCTCAACCTGCAGATATATCATCTTGGCATCTTTGACCAGGAGACGAGCTTTTACATTACTAGGAAGATGATCCACGACAAGTACAGTGTGTATTAAAGAAACAGAGACAATATGGTCACATGGTTGAATTACAAACGAAAACAAATGAATCCCGCCTCTGAGTTCTCGCGGCCTCTATGGCGCGTTCTAGCAGATGCCTCCGAGCGTTGTTTTTTCTCCCTAAACGAGTCAAAAATTTACAAACCATTGTAACGTGCATAAAAACGGTAAATCACACTATTGCCTCGAAGATAAGTGAAACGTAAATACAAGAATTTCACATTTGCGGGAGACAACTGCAGTTAGAGTGAGAAAGATAACTGGTGGTATAAGTGGGCAGATGACTGATAAATATGTTGATTGAGAGAGAAACAAAAAGATAAGGAAAATAGGAGATATACAGAGGGGTGGAAGAAGGAAGATATACCCAATGAAAATCACTTATAAAGAACCAAAACTTATAAACCATTAAAACATGAAACAAAATAGCGTTTGACCTCAGACCAAAATGGTAACACCAAGAGACAAAAGAACGATTGAAGTGAACCTATCATAATCACAAACAAAATACAAAAAAAAAAAATTCTTTGGGTGTACTCTCAAGACAGATGTAAGGAACCCATCTCTCCCACGCCCAGGAAAATAAAATAAAATCTTGAGTCGAGGTTTGGGGATAAGAAACTGCCAATTACGTGTGACCTAAATTAAAGGGCACTTACAGAGGACGCCACGTTGACTTAGGCGGCCCTTGGGTTGAGACGCTGTAGTGAATAGCGAATGTTTTTTTTTTTTTTCGAGTGTTTGTTTCTGTGAGGTGCAATGGCTCTCTCTCTCTCTCTCTCTCTCTCTCTCTCTCTCTCTTCAACCTTGTAACCACGAAGGCATTTTTGCCACCAATATAAACTGTTAATTTGTTCGCCTACACTTAACTACACTCAAAACTGATTTTCCTTTAGAAAATACAACCCGCTTAAATCTCAAAATATTTACCCTTAAAAATCAGACACAAAAATGAAAATTCTTAGTGATAAATGTCCTTCACGCTAAATGACTTGACAGCCCCCAAAAATCAACCATTTTTATTTTTCCTCAGACTTTTTTTTTCTTGTGTTTCTCGTACAAGTGTTTGAGCTCAGCGACTCGCGTCAAAACAGAGAGAGACACGGATGTCACAGCAACAGTCCTAAGGGTTAACATGGCCCCCACAGACCCACCACTAAACACACAATTTCTGCTGTAGATTAAAGAGCAGCATCCAAGAAGTGTCAGGAGAATTACCACGCTTGAGTTGTGTATATCTCCTCCTCCCTCCCCTCTCCCCCATCCTCCTCCTCTAGTCACACCACATCATCCCTTCTCATCTCTTCCATATCCTCCTCCTCTTCCTCTTGTCACACTCATCCCTTTCTCATTCTCCTCTTCCACCTCCATTCCTTCCGTCCTCTCCCCACCTCCATTATCATCACCCTTTCCTCTTCATTCTCACTCTTCCATTACCACTACCCCCCCCCCTCCTCCTCCTTTCCCTCCATTACCAACCCTTTTCTTTCCTCTCCTCTCACTACTAACCCTTTTCTTCCCTCTCCTCGTCTTCCCCCTCTCTTTCATTATCACCAATCACTCCTCTCCACCTCCACTATTACCAAACGTCTCCTTTCTATCCTCCCCCACATCCTATTCCTATCCTCGCCTCCCACTCCACTTCCCCCTCTCCCTCCTCTACCTCTCTCTCCCCTTCCCTCTCCCTCCTACACATGGTTTCATCCCAGTGTTTTGGTGTTGTAAATTTTGGCTTCTAATATTCAAGATTCGTGATTTAATTCTCACTTAGAATTTCTTTTCATGATAGACATAAAGACTGTTCCATTTATTATTACGCCTTTTATATGTGTTGACGACATGATATTTCAGGGTGATCGTAAAGTCCCTGTGAACCCGCAAAAACAATTTCCAATATTCACAGTAAGTAGAACAAAGTATATAACGATATTGTTTAATTACTGTAGGTGCACATGGACTTCTCGATCACCCTGTATTGTTTCATCAAGTATATAAGGTCTTTACGTTGTATTATACCTTATACGTTAACAATAGATCATTATCATTTATTGTGATATCAGATACTATTTATATGGGTTTCCTCGGGTTAACACATCCGAACTTTATGCGCGTTATCTAAGGTAAGTTCGTATATACCACATGTCAAAGAACTCATGAATATAACCTTGCTATAGTGGTATCACGATGCTTCAATAGCTCAGGTTCTAAAGGGCGTATTTACACTAGTCATCAACAATTAAAGATCATGTGAGATATATCCCTCTAGTTCTCATTATTCCTTTTCTAATTTGTATTTGTATTTATTTTTATTTACAATTACGTTAGAATAAAGTTTTCTTTAATTAACACTAACACAACCTCTTTCACCTGTTGACTTGTTTCAATTTCTTTTACAGGTATTGTTAATTCAAAAATCTTTCATAATCTATAATTTCCTTAGTAAACTTTCACCATCTAATATATTTTCTTTTCTTTTATTCCTTCAAAAATGCAATTCGATACATTCCCACCAATTTCTATATTTTATGAAGCTGTCCCCCTGAGCGTGAATGTCTATCTGTCTTTGCCTCATTTAATTCAATTTCAATTATTTAGTCAAACTATTACCCAACTGGACAACAAACATGGTAAACGATAATCATCATAATGGTTATTTTCCTTCTGTCCTACAACTTTTGTTTGGTGATTTTTTTTTTCATCAATTTTATTTGCGATTTTGAAGGCATGTGCCGATTAACTTTGGTATTTAGTGTCTTAAGTAATTATTCTGTTAGTTGTCCTTTGATATTTAATTAAAGACACATAATCTAGAGAAATATTATAATATTAATTAGTTCAGTACATCATTCTATTTTATTTATTATAATTACCACAACAGTAATCCAAAACACACGCTAAAATACCATAGTTATTAAAGCACAGTAATTATACATTATAACATCAAAGTCTATAATTCTACGCACTTACTGAAACTACATATAACTATTTTTTTTTTTTGGGGGGGGGGGGGACGTATAGATTAAATTATTTCAATATTCAATACATAAACACAATTACAACTTGAAAATATGGTACGATTCTCAACGTACACATTATGCTCACAAACTTACCTCCTACTCCGCCAAGAACAGGTTACCCTCCCTCCCTCTTTCTGTGCTGGAAAACCCTGGAGTTACCGTGGGAGACACTTATTGTAAGGTGAGGTGAGGGGAGGGGTCCATGTTGAACCTTAAGAGTAAACTTTTGTCTGTCTATGTCTGTGTTTATCTTTGGTGTGTGTGTGTGCATATATGAATGTGTGCATTTGGTTGAGTAGCTACGTATACGTTTGTGTCTGCTGATGTTAATGTGTGTGTGTGTGTGTGTGTGTACATATACTGTATATACTCGTATGTTACAAGAACTAGAGATAATCACCGATTAAGCCTCAAAAAGCAACTGAAGTTTTTGCCGAATAGAAATAACTTTTTTATTTTTATTTCTATAACTCAATGGAAATTAATTCATATCTGGTAAACTTTGCTATTTCATTAAAGACATCATTTACTATCATAAGATAACGAAATTATTCGTAAAGTAGGTTAGACAGGCACTGTTAGGTTAGGTTAAGAAAGGTTTTTCATGAAGCTATTATTTATGTGTATTTTTATGATCTACATGATCGTTTATGGCCAGTCAGAAGTTACTAAAATAGATAAATACATAGTAGTTAGCGCTAATCAGCAATTATCTCTATTTAGTGTACATTCATTAATTACCTCTTACCAGTACTGTATCTGAATCGATCGAACACTTTTGCCCCAAGACAAGTATAAATGACCAAGAATTGTTCGTCAGCTGTGTGAGGCTCATGTGTCTTCCGCAGGTCGTCGGGATGCGGGTGAAAAATTATCTCTGCCCGTCAGTCAGTTATAAGAGGCGCACATAGAGCTGCGAGAAACTTTGGTAGTGGTAAATCCTAGTTGTAATTCTCAAGTTTCGTTACGATGAGGAATTCCAACACCTGAGTGCAACAAAATTTAAGGTGAAGCTTTTTCGACTATATGAGAGAGAGAGAGAGAGAGAGAGAGAGAGAGAGAGAGAGAGAGAGAGAGAGAGAGAGAGAGAGAGAGAGAGAGAGAGAGAGAGAGAGAGAGAGAGAGAGCTCTACAATGAAAGCCACAATAAAATCGTGCCCGGTATGGGTGTCATATCACGGTAAACACATATATACAACAAGAGACGGTCCCATTCACCCACAACAGCGATCTACAGACATATAAATTCTTTTTCTCTTTTTTTTGGTTTAGGTCAGTCACGAGCCAAGCATAAACTATCACAGTGCAACAGGTAATCTGAAATAATTACAAGGGCCGCGGGGGTACAGGTTGGCGGGTCGTAGAGTCTCGGCCACCTACCTCCTCCTCAATAACCGAGTTCGACTTGGCATCAACACACTAACAGATGCCCTCCAGTTAACTAATAGTATCTCTCTTATAGTTCTCAACCTTTAGTCGACCTACAGTACACTCAAGAGGTCGAAGAAATACAAGTCGAATAAGATTGAATATATAGAGAGAGAGATCGACCTGGTGAAATCACTAGTACTGTCCAGGAAACAATAGTTCTCCATTTTTTTTTTTCAGATTTCCTTTACATAGACTTGATATCCTCAATATACCCTCCCCCCCCTCCACCACCAGTGAAGTGTTATAGGAACCGACATCATATAAACTACCAAACTCTCTCTCTGTTCAAGTCTGTCTGTATGTATGTATGTATGCAATTTTCATCGTGTTTTTGTCATATCAATCCTTCAGAGTACTGTCCTCATATCTTAGGGTTGGCGACCCCAGTCCTACACTCTAAACGTTCGAGGGCTGTTTTTACCAATACTCCAAAGTTTTGTATCTCTCTTGGGACCCAGTTTTTAATTTCATTCATCCATCCCAGTCCTTGTCTTTCCCCTGGCCCTCTTACCCTTAGCTGTGTTCATTAATATATCAGTTATTATCCTCTAGTTCTTATTTATATGATGAAATTATCTACAATAGCCAAATAAATGAATAAACTTGTAAATGAACAAAATAATTATAGAAGAAATGAAAAATATACATCCAAACGGCTCGTGACATCCCAACAAACTAATGAAATTTATTTTCTTGTTTTTTCTCTCAACACCGAGGAGCTGCGACAGACAAAAAAATGTTTGTTGTAATTTCTTTTTCACAGAAGCCGTCATCAGGTGTTTTCAGCATATATGGCTTTGTTATTAATCCCTTCACTACGAGGAAGCAACTTTAAACATTATATTTGGCTAACGGGAGACGATTATACTCAGCACTGAAAGACCTCCGTACAGTACACAAAAGTTTAAGGTATAATGAAGATGTGTGATACTACTTGTGGATGATGGTAAAGATGATGTAAATAGAGTTTTATAGGGAACAAAATACGCCTTGTTAACCCCTTGATGACGAGAAGGCAATAATCATCGTCCATAAAGGTTAAATCATCGTCCTGAAAAGATTAATTTATCGTCATTAAAGAGTTAAATCATCGTCCTTAATGCGTTAAATCACCGTCCTTAAAGGGTTAAATCACTGTCCTTAAAGGGTTATATCATTGACATTAAAGGGTTAAATCATTGACATCAAAGGGATAAACAATTGTCTTTAAAGGGTTAAACAATTGTCATTAAAGGATAATACGTGAAAACAAATTCCAAGAACATGTCCTTCAAAATGAGAGCTAACGTTTGGTATATTATATCAATCACCTTACAAGGCCAGAGGATGATAACAATGAATATATCATCGATCAATCAAACCACATCATCCTCTTTTATATACAATAATTAAGTCATATAATCTTTAACTTAGTGACTTAGTATTCAACAATTAATCCCTTATCAAAAATAATTAACTGATTATCAACACTCACATTACATCGTCGACTCTACTTTTCTTTGATAGTTATAGATTTTTTTTTTAAACATAATTAACTTTGTTTTTCATTTTTTTTTTATTTCCCCATTTTCTAGGACATTATTATGAACAAATTTATGCCAGAAAAATCCTATAATACTTCAGATTATCAAGAAATTTGTGTAAACTTAATGATATTTTACCTTTGTTCACTTGAATTATCCAAGAGTTTACCCGCCTCTGATGTTTTCTTTATGAGAGACGAAATTCGGGGGAAAATTTGGAAACGAAAGCCGCCAAGTAAACAAGTGTGACTTCATTATTTACACGTATGATTGATTATCTGGCTGTAAGGGATGGCAAAAAATTCCTATGTTGTTTTGGGATGTTTCTCATTAGTTTAATATGTGCGTGTTTACCTTTCTCACTGGGATGGTGTTTGTCCTCCGGCTGTGTGTGTGTGTGTGTGTGTGTGTGTGTGTGTGTGTCAGTCAGCATCTCCCTCAGTGATATAATTCTACGGACTTGGTAATAACTGATTCCTTCTCTCGTTTCACACATTCTGTTCACCTTGAAAAATCTCTCTCTCTCTCTCTCTCTCTCTCTCTCTCTCTCTCTCTCTCTCTCCTGTATAATCTAATTACCCCGTGGATGGAGTTACCTGTAATCGTTCGTGTCAGTAATAAGGTATAAAGATGATAAGATGTGCCAGAAATGTATATAAGGTGATCAAGAAGAATGTGTGAGTGGTAGGATCAACAGTGTAGCAAATAGTTATGTCTTGTTTTTTTTTTATTTACTGTCGAAACAAAAAACAACAACAAATAGAAAGTTTTATTTATTTTAGTTTCGGTTTTAATTTTATTTTCTGTGCATTTTTTCATATTTTAGTTATAATTAATTTATTTTTATATTGATCTATTTTAAGTGATTTTTAAAGTTTATTATTCTTTATTAACTATAGTCTTTAAGTGAGGATTTTAGGTTTGTACACTTACACATGTCGTGATATATAAACTGTAAAATAAAAGACATACCTCCTGTGTCACACTCCCCTGATTAGTATGGTAAGCCGTAAGTTATACTAGTACCTCAACTATATAAAACATTACGAATAGCTACATTGTTTATTTCTGGTGCGTTGAAACTTCTGAGACACTAGAATACGTTCAGGGTGTCACAGAAAAAAAAATGTATAGGCTACACACTGCCTTATAGATATTGGTAGATATCGCGCGAAGTTTGTGTCATAACAGCAACATTGTCCACATTTAATTTTGTCCATGTGAGGAGTCTCTCATAAGTGAGGAAAGTGTTGTAATAAAAGCAATCACTTGACTTCCTCGAAATCCTGTATGATAAGACAGTCTCTCTCTCTCTCTCTCTCTCTCTCTCTCTCTCTCTCTCTCTCTCTCTCTATATATATATATATATATATATATATATATATATATATATATATATATATATATATATGTATATATATATATATATATATAAACTCTTCCTCACTACTCGAGGAGGACAGAGGCTCGCCCTCCACTACACTTCACCCATCAATCACACACTATTCCCTCAGACATCAGAACCTCCCACTTTATTTGGTAGAGTCTCCTCCGGCCACCTGACTCAGCCCTCCTCGCCCTCAGCTCAAGATCATGACTTGTTGAACGCATGTCCAATGGATGATGAATTAAGATGTTATACAAAAACATGTTAAAATTTGTGTGCGATGATTGAGTGCTGGATTTTCTTTCACTTCTCTAATGGGGTATAGTGTATGTCTGTCTGTATATCGGTTGACATATGATGGCGCGTACTCACCCACACTCTCCACCATACTAACACCCCTCTCACCCACACTCTCCACCACACTATCACCCCTCTCACCCACACACTCCACCACACTAACACCCCTCTCACCCACACACTCCACCACACTAACACCCCTCTCACCCACACTCTCCACCATACTAACACCCCTCTCACCCACAATCTCCACCATACTAACACCCCTCTCACCCACACTCTCCACCATACTAACACCCCTCTCACCCACACTCTCCACCATACTAACACCCCTCTCACCCACTCTCTCCACCATACTAACACCCCTCTCACCCACACTCTCCACCATACTAACACCCCTCTCACCCACACACACTCCACCATACTAACACCCCTCTCACCCACACACACTCCACCATACTAACACCCCTCTCACCCACTCTCTCCACCATACTAACACCCCTCTCACCCACACACTCCACCATACTAGCACCCCTCTCACCCACACACTCCACCATACTAACACCCCTCTCACCCACACTCCACCATACTAACACCCCTCTCACCCACACACTCCACCATACTAACACCCCTCTCACCCACACTCCACCATACTAACACCCCTCTCACCCACACACTCCACCATACTAACACCCCTCTCACCCACACACACTCCACCATACTAACACCCCTCTCACCCACACACTCCACCAGACTAACACCCCTCTCACCCACACACACTCCACCATACTAACACCCCTCTCACCCACACTCCACCATACTAACACCCCTCTCACCCACACTCTCCACCATACTAACACCCTCTCACCCACACACTCCACCATACTAACACCCCTCTCACCCACACACTCCACCATACTAACACCCCTCTCACCCACACACTCCACCATACTAACACCCCTCTCACCCACACACTCCACCATACTAACACCCCTCTCACCCACACACTCTCCACCATACTAACACCCCTCTCACCCACACTCTCCACCATACTAACACCCCTCTCACCCACACTCTCCACCATACTAACACCCTCCTCATCCCGACACTCCTTAACTCTATTTAAGGTAACAAAATATATATATCATCTTCAATATACAGTACAAGTCAACCAAACTTTCTTAAACAACTGCAAATGTTTTTTTTTGTATATACGTTTTTATCCTATGAAAGCAATAACAACAACAACAACAACAACCCCAAAATGAATCAAATCAAATATGAAGATCTTGTTTATCTATTTCCAGGTTATGTCAGGTGAGTGTGAGGATATTAAACTCACAACACCTGGGCACGAGTGTAAATGATCAGTGTGTAATTAACTTCATTGTTCAGTGTAGAAGAAAAATACAAACCTGAATGTCATCTGATCTCACCAACACCAATTTGAAAGAGGATTACTTAATTTTAAAGGCACATATAATCTCGCTAGTCAATATACTGGTAGACCTTTTTATATATCACCGCTATTATTATATCAACAGTATGACATATGACCACAATTTATCAAGTCACTGACAGATCAACCCCCCGGTATGTCAGAATTGACCTGCCAACAGTGGTATTGTGTCTGAGTTATAAGCTATGTGATATGACAACACTATCTGACGTCACTGATCTTACTTGTCAACAATAACAGGTCAATAGCCTCGCTACCTTGAGATATAAATGTTGTTCAAGATGTTTAACGTCAAGACCTACCTAAGGAAATATTGAGCTGTGTTAAGTTTAGTTTGTTATGGACTTTTATTACAGGTCAATAGTGTACAGGACTCTTAACAGCAAAAAAAGTGATGGAGGAATATGAATAAATAAATAAATAAATAAATATGGAGGCTTTTGAAAGAGTATGTTGCTTACGTTAGATCACTTTAGGTACGATTTATTATTAATGGTGTCATACCTTGGTAGTTACGGAAAATATGGTCAGGTAAGGTACAAGAGATGATCACCCTGATTGTAACAGGAGATTTTGTTGATAATAATGATAAAAGGTTACTACTACTACTACCTGTAATGATCATGATGATAATGATGATGATAATAATAATGATAATTTTAATAACAATACAACTGCAAAAGATGCAACGAATAAATATAACACAAGCAATACGAACAACAACACTAGCATCAACATTATCATCATCATCATCAACAATAGCATCAGCTTCATCAACAATAGTATCATCAACATCATCAACAACAACAATAGCATCAACATCATCAACAACAACAATAGCATCAACATCATCAACAACAACAATAGCATCAACATTAACAACAACAACAATAGCATCAACATCATCAACAACAACAATAGCATCAACATCATCAACAACAACAATAGCATCAACATCAACAACAACAACAATAGCATCAACATCATCAACAACAACAACAATAGCATCAACATCATCAACAACAACAATAGCATCAACAACATCATCAACATCAACAATAGCATCAACATCATCAACAACAATAGCATCAACATCATCAACAACAACAATAGCATCAACATCAACAACAACAATAGCATCAACATCATCAACAACAATAGCATCAACATCATCATATCATCAACATCATCAACAACAACAATAGCATCAACATCATCATCAACGATAGCATCATCAACAACAATAGCATCAACATCATCGACAACAACAATAGCATCAACATCAACAACAACAACAATAGCATCAACATCATCAACAACAATAGCATCAACATCATCAACAACAACAATAGCATCAACAACAATAGCATCATCAACAACAATAGCATCAACATCATCGACAACAACAATAGCATCAACATCATCAACAACAATAGCATCATCAACAACAATAGCATCAACATCAACAACAACAACAATAGCATCAACATCATCAACAACAACAATAGCATCAACATCATCAACAACAACAATAGCATCAATAGCATCAACATCAACAACAATAGCATCAACATCATCAACAACAACAATAGCATCAACATCATCAACAACAACAATAGCATCAACATCATCAACAACAACAATAGCATCAACATCATCAACAACAATAGTATCAACATCATCAACAACAACAATAGCATCAACATCATCAACAACAACAATAGCATCAACATCAACAACAACAACAATAGCATCAACATCATCAACAACAACAATAGCATCAACATCATCAACAACAACAACAATAGCATCAACATCATCAACAACAATAGTATCAACATCATCAACAACAACAATAGCACATCACAACATGTCAACATCATCAACAACAATAGCCATACAAACAATGCATCAACAACAACAATAGCATCAACATCATCGACAACAACAATAGCATCAACAACAACAACATAGCATCAACATCATCAACAACAATGGCATCAACATCATCACACACATAGCATCATCATCACAACAATAGTATCAACAACATCATCAACATCAACAATAGCATCAGCATCATCAACAACAACAATAGCATCAACATCATCAACAACAATAGCATCAACATCATCAACAACAATGGCATCAACATCATCAACAACAACAATAGCATCAACATCAACAACAACAATGGCATCAACATCATCAACAACAACAATAGCATCAACATCATCAACAACAACAATAGCATCAGCATCATCAACAACAACAATAGCATCAACATCATCAACAACAATAGCATCAACATCATCAACAACAACAATAGCATCAGCATCATCAACAACAATAGCATCAACAACAACAATAGCATCAACATCATCGACAACAACAATAGCATCAACATCATCAACAACAATAGCATCAACAACAACAATAGCATCAACATCAACAACAACAACAATAGCATCAACATCATCAACAACAATAGCATCAGCATCATCAACAACAATAGCATCAACAACATCATCAACAACAATAGTATCAACAACATCATCAACATCAACAACAACAACAATAGCATCAACATCAACAACAACAACAATAGCATCAACATCATCAACAACAATAGCATCAGCATCATCAACAACAATAGTATCAACAACATCATCAACATCAACAATAGCATCAGCATCATCAACAACAATAGTATCAACATCATCAACAACAATAGTATCAACATCATCAACAACAACAATAGCATCAACATCATCAACAACAATAGTATCAACAACATCATCAACAACAATAGCATCAACATCATCAACAACAATAGCATCAGCATCATCAACAACAATAGTATCAACATCATCAACAACAATAGCATCAACATCAACAACAACAATAGCATCAACATCATCAACAACAATAGCATCAGCATCATCAACAACAACAATAGCATCATCATCATCAACAACAATAGTATCAACAACATCATCAACATCAACAATAGCATCAACATCATCAACAACAATAGCATCAACATCATCAAAAACAACAATAGCATCAGCATCATCAACAACAATAGTATCAACATCATCAACATCAACAATAGCATCAGCATCATCAACAACAACAATAGCATCAACATCATCAACAACAATAGCATCAACAACAACAATAGCATCAACATCATCGACAACAACAATAGCATCAACATCATCAACAACAATAGCATCAACATCATCAACAACAATAGTATCAACAACATCATCAACATCAACAATAGCATCAGCATCATCAACAACAATAGTATCAACATCATCAACAACAATAGTATCAACATCATCAACAACAACAATAGCATTAACATCATCAACAACAATAGTATCAACATCATCAACAACAACAATAGCATTAACATCATCAACAACAATAGTATCAACATCATCAACAACAATAGTATCAACATCATCAACAACAATAGCATCAACATCATCAACAACAATAGTATCAACATCAACAATAGCATCAACATCATCAACAACAACAATAGCATCAACATCAACAACAACAATAGCATCAACATCAACAACAACAATAGTATCAACAACATCATCAACAACAACAATAGCATCAACATAACAACAATAGCATCAACATCAACAACAACAACAATAGCATCAACATCAACAACAACAATAGTATCAACAACATCATCAACATCAACAATAGCATCAGCATCATCAACAACAATAGTATCAACATCATCAACAACAATAGTATCAACATCATCAACAACAATAGTATCAACATCATCAACAACAACAATAGCATCAACATCATCAACAACAATAGCATCAACATCATCAACAACAATAGTATCAACATCAACAACAACAATAGCATTAACATCATCAACAACAATAGTATCAACATCATCAACAACAACAATAGCATCAACATCATCAACAACAATAGCATCAACATCATCAACAACAATAGCATCAACAACATCAACAACAACAACAACAATAGCATCAACATCAACAACAACAATAGCATCAACATCATCATCATCAACATCAAACATCATCAACATCAAACATCTTAATACAACCAGAGACAAGAAAAATCTATAATCAAAGATTTTCATCACACAAGCTAACTCCCCCTTAAGAGCTGGAGTCGTGACTGCTAAGAACCTCGACCATTGCTTCGACTCCAGCAAGACAACCACTTAAGGGCCCACACCAAACTACTTCTTATTTTTTTCTTTAACAGGACTGAAAGACAATTGGGCTTACCATATCTGGGTAATATATTTTATTATACTTCATTTTTTTAAAGAATATCAATGGAATAATTGGTAGATAAATAGATTAGGATTATTGCAAATGGAAACAGGAATTATATTTGTAGTTCTATGATAATTTTCTAATCATGTATATATAATAAAAATAAATAATCTGGAATACTAATATTTCCCTTGACTTTTAAAAATATAAATGGTAGACTTAGAACCAATACACACCGTCAGTACACTGTAATTCACCGAACCATAGTAAAAAAAATCATACAGAAATAATGTAAAATGGATCATCAGAAACGAAGAAACATGAAGAAAAACAGACGAATAAAATTTATATAAACTTTAATTCTCAAACAATAAATAATAAAAATATAGAAAGACGATAATTATGAGAAACACAAAGACATTATAGACTAAAAAAAAAAAAAAAAAAAAAAAAAATACACAATTTAAACAAATAGATAAAATACGTTTAATTTATTTGAGATCCCTTAAAAATATATACACTATAAACCTTAAGAAAAAAATTATAATGAACGAGAGATAAAGATATTAAACAGAGGAAGTGAAGCAGACAATAATAATAATAAGATATAATTTCTCAGACGACCAAAACCGAAAATAATTACAGTTAATAAAAATATCTTTAGATGAAATGTGAAAAAAAATATAAACAAACAATAAACAAAAAAAAACAAGAGAATAATAAAAACAATTGAAGAAAAAAAAACGAAATTAAAAGAAAAAAATCC
This sequence comes from Homarus gammarus, assembly GCA_958450375.1. Taxonomy (NCBI): domain Eukaryota; kingdom Metazoa; phylum Arthropoda; class Malacostraca; order Decapoda; family Nephropidae; genus Homarus; species Homarus gammarus. The sequence continues at coordinate 832,164 of CAUDMG010000224.1, forward strand.
GACAATGACTTTATTTGTAATTAAAAAAGGTATAATTAACTCAAAACAACCAGAGATGAAGCGATAGACGAAAGAAAATATAATTGGAATAAGATATAGGTAAAAAAATATAATAACAGGTTACATACCGAACGTAAAAAAGGGAAAACGTTAATTTATATTCTTAAAAAAAAAGTAAAACATAATTAATATAACTTTATAATTCTAAAAAAAAAGTTAATGGAATACCAAAAGAAGTATGCCTAAATAAACGGTGATAAAAATATAAAGGAAATAATGAGAAAAAGAGAGAGATAGAGAGAACAGGTTACATGTTTGAGGCGGAGTCGTTGATCAGGGGCGACTATAATTGTAGGTTGGCACAGAGATAAAAATCTATTTCATTAAGGAAGGTAAGAGGTGTAGGGAGTCAGGCCCTATGGTGCTTGTGCTCACAGATTATTAAGTCACTAGTGGAATAGACTTTAGGGTTAAATAGACTGCTGGAAGACGTGGCAGGTGAAATAGACTGTTGGGGTAACGTGGTAGGTGAAATAGACTGTTGGGATAACGTGACAGGTGAAATAGACTGTTGGGGTAACGTGACAGGTGAAATAGACTGTTGGGGTAACGTGGCAGGTGAGATACTGTTGGGGTAACGTGACAGGTGAAATAGACTGTTGGGGTAACGTGACAGGTGAAATAGACTGTTGGGGTAACGTGACAGGTGAAATAGACTGTTGGGGGTAACGTGACAGGTGAAATAGACTGTTGGGGTAACGTGACAGGTGAAATAGACTGTTGGGGGTAACGTGACAGGTGAAATAGACTGTTGGGAGATCTGGCAGGTGAAATAGACTGTTGGGAGATCTGGCAGGAGGTGAAATAGACTAATGTAAGAACAAGCAGTACATGATAAAGATTGCTGAGAAAGGTGACAGGGGGTTAAGAAGAAAAAAAGACGAGAAACATTCCAATAAAAATATGAAGTTTGGGCCGTGAGCAAGAAAGGAGAAACATGCAGACCCAGAACAGTAAAAACAGTGATAAACCGGAGAGAGAGAGTTTACAGTATGTCACGAGAACCACAGGCGATATACTTCTTTCTGAACTATTACAATAAGGATCAGTTTTAATATTTATATATAGGAAAATATGTATGGAAGGGAAGAACGATACATAATAATAATAATAATAATAATAATAATAATAATAATAATAATAATAATAATAATAAGAGTACCGTCCTTATATCTGAGGGTTGGCGACCACAGTCCTCCACTCTAAGTGTTCTCGGGCTGTTTTTAGGAATCCTCCAAGATTTTGTATGTCTCTGGGGACTCAGTTTTTAATTTCATTCATCCATCCCAGTCTCCGCCTTCCCCTGGCCCTCCTACCCCCAACTTTGCCCATTAATATTTATGTTATTATCTCATCAGTTATATGGCCAAAGTATCGTATTGTTCTTTTTCTGTTCATTTTATTATTTCTCTGGAAATTTTTCCTAAAACCTTTATACATTACTTCTTCATCTGTGTCCCTATCATTGTAAATTATTCTTAACATTGGCTTATGTCACCACATTGCAAAGGCCTCCATCCTCTTTCTGGTGATAATTATAATAATATCCGACAGCCTTCAGCCCAAATTTTAAGATATAGTAATCACTTCAGGGTGAACTGAGAGAGCCATGACCTGAAACCAGTGATCCTTAGGGCAGGCGGCGATGGTTGTATCCACTCTCTCACCGTAATTAGAAACCTTTAAAGCAAACAGAACCTTATTAACCGTTAAAAAAATCTCCCTCAAACATAGATTACAAGAGTGGAAGTCGGCACCCAGTAATGTACAGAGAGAAACACGTACTGTACACCCAGGTAGTTGTGGAAATGTGTTCCTACACCCCCTGTGGTAGCCCGTGTGTGCAAACGGCACCGTCGCAGCAGTAGTCTCACTATCTAGGAATGAATGGGTATTGGTCATGTAACGACGGAGGTGATTGGTGGACAGGTTTGCTATAGGTCATATAGGTTGGCCGTTTGGAGACACGGGATACAACAGGGGGATAAGAACACATTTCCGTAACTGTACATGAGGCGGGTAGCTGACCGATAATAGTCATTTATGGTCAAAAGTACTGTAATACAATTCAGTCACTTATACAGAAAATTACTAACATTAATATGAAAGAAATTATTGAAGCTTTATATATAATTCAATAATTGGAACTCAAACGAAATCAAGATGGTAAAAGAAAATACATCGATAACATTCACTAATATAATAAGTACACCAATACAATATTATTTGTATATTGCATACGTATATATTACTTTAAAGACTCTATTGACATTCTAACATTTAACCTTTAAACAATCTTCATGACCTCTGTAGCCATTCCAATTAATACACGGAAGAGATAAATACTGGCATATAATTAATTCCCTGGTCATGTTATCGGTTTGGTGTTGGACATCATAACGAGAGACTGGGATGAAATCGAGATAATACTGCGAAATTACCCGGTGTCTGCCATTTAAGTTTCAATTATTATTATTATTATTTTTAGTGGTAGTAGTTACTTTTAATTCGGATATTTAGGTAATAAAATGGTGACTAAGGTGTGGCTATAAAGGGAGGTTGTAGGCCACGTTTATAAAAAAAAATGTAGTAAGGGAAAGTAGATAAGAATGGACTAGTCTAAAACTTCAGACGCAGAGGGGGATAAGGGCCTGCACAACGATCCATCCCAGTTTTTTTGCAACCAGACAGCAGCTTATGACGTACTACACAGCGGCCGTCCAGTACAATGTGTCGGCCTACAGACTAACGGAGAGACAGACACTACCGCCACCAACCCTCGAGTCCGTAGTGGTGTCTATAGGAGATATAGAAGATTAACGTAGAAGAAAAAGTGAGTTAACTTGTGTGGTTGGAGAGAGTTCATAAGTGGAATTATCCTCAACTCTAGTTCTATCTAGAATATATAGAATTAGAGACCCTTCATATTGAAATAGTATGGATTCTAACTCTATCTAAGAGGATAAGTTAAATCCTTTGCAAAAATCATAGATATACGTTCACTTCCAAACACTTTATCATATCCGGCCGAAAAAAAAAAAAATACTGCCTACTTCAATTTGAAATGTAATATACAACTTTGCGTGACTAATATCTCAGCTGGTTTCCGTAATCACTGTTTTATCTACGTATTTTATGAATATTTATTTTCTTTATTTGTTTATATATCTAATAATCCAATTATATTACAGGTAAAAAGAGAGAAACGGAGAAGGAGAAAGTAAATATAATAAAAGTATGTATAATAAAGCTAAATAACAATGAGGCAGGAAGTAAGAAGACAATATGTTAAGAAAATAAAGAAGTTTAGAAGGAAAAATTGGTTGTTGTGTAAATAATGCATTGTTGTGGACACGAAATTCTTAAATTAAGGAAGTCATAAAGAGAAGTAATGATCAGAGGAAAAGAAACTGGAGTGAAGGGAGTCAACACTAAAACAACCAAAAACACAGACGGACACACAGTCACTTAAGACGGTGTTGCCATCTACCAAAACATCTAAATTTATCACAACTTTGTAATTTTTTTTAAATAATTATTAATAAGCAAACTCGACCCATATATTAATCAAATAAATCCGTATGCCAAAATTCACTTCAATTCGCGAAACTGTTGTCAAATATTGAACGGAAATGAGAATTTTTTACGGGTGAATGAACAGGTGAACTCTGTCTACCTGTTAATTATTTTAGTTCAGGGTGATTCTCTCTCTGGTAGTCCGGAGATTACCTGATATACACGTTATTTAGACAATGAAAGAGAGAGAGAGAGAGAGAGAGAGAGAGAGAGAGAGAGAGAGAGAGAGAGAGAGAGAGAGAGAGAGAGAGAGAGCCCCTTTACTATTAATACACAAAACACTAATATATTAACAATACTCCGGTACAACGAACGAGTGATTCACCCATTATCTTTACTCTCTGAATCACTCTGTATCATTGCTTCCTAAATAATCCTGTAACATTACTCTCTGAATCACCCTGTATCATTGCTCTATGCATTACCATATAAAACCAAGTGATTCATATCCATACATTCATATACTTACTCTTACGTTAAGTTCCGTGTAAGAGAGTAAATGTCTGTCAGTCTTTCATTTTTATCTCCTTTGCCTATTTGTGTTTATAAAGGTTTAGAAGTTCTGACCACCGGTGTAGACCAAACCATCAATATCAACAATGGCAGTGATAAAAACGTGAATACATGTAAATTAGCTGCCGTTAACATGTACCCCCCAAAACACAGTCTGATAAACCTTGAGTATACTATATAAAAAAAAAATAAAATAAAATCTACAGTAAAAAGTCTCTCTCTCTCTCTCTCTCTCACGCAAACACGAACGCAGCCCCGCCCCCACCCCCCCCCCCCCAATCGTACCGTATCAATCATCTCTTTCAGTATTTCACCACTATGTTGAAAATTAGAATGTGAAGAACCTGGAAGAGAAACGATTATCGCAAACACGCACCATCCATCTTCCCGTTTTCTTTCACGGTGGTTGGAGAGAGGAAGGTGAGGGAGGGGGAGGGGGAGGGGGAGGGGGAGGGGGAGAGGGAGGGGGAAGGGGAGAGGGAGGGGGAAGGGGAGAGGGAGGGGGAAGGGGAGACGGAGGGGGTCTCTTACAAACACACCGACCACGTAAAAGGTAACCATTGCGAAAGGATTCTGGCCGTATTCAGCGCTGCCAAGTCTTTCATACCCCCGATAAACTGTGGGCTGGTCTTCTTCCCCACAAAAAATCCTATTCTCGTGACTTATGTAGGAGTCATCTCGATCTACCGTACACACGAGAAGCAACGGGTTAGGTTATTATTTTATACTCCTTAAGATATTGAATGGTGTCGTAACTTTGTGTGTGTGTGTGTGTGTGTGTGTAGTAGTAGTAGCAGTAGTAGTGTGTAAGGTCAAATTTCACTTCATGATCTGGGGAATCCGTCACGGCTTTTGGGTATTGGTTGAGTGGTAACGCTGATAACAACAGATAACACCTCCGTCACACTTTTTTTTTTTTTTTTTTACACCTGGTCGTGCGTGAGCTTGTGTTATCCTTGAAACCAATACACACGTGACTCTGGAACAAAAGGTTAACGTGTAATAGGAAGACAAACATCGTGTCTTGTTTTATATTATCGTTATTATTGTTCCTCCAAGTTAATCAACCCTGATACATGGAGGTTATGAGAACAGGTCACATCTTCAAAGTTACCAAGGTGTGTGTGTGTGTGTCTGTGTGTGTCTGTGTGTCTGTGTGTGTCTGTGTGTGTGTAGCTATATTAACAGTTTAAGTGTTAGTTCAGGGAATTTAAAATTAGCCTGATACTGATTTTTGAGCTTAGAGATGCATTATATGTCTCCCTTACACACACACACACACACACACGCAGACACGCACGCACGCACGCACGCGCTCTAACTAATAAACCGAAAAGCCGTATTTCTTTCCATATACATTATAAATTATATTAGAATATACAGTAAGTGGTATATAAAAAAGCTAATATAACTACCTAAGAGTAAAAATATTCATACCTCTATATGTTATACATTACCCTTCCAATGCTGCAACATGCACACTATACATTCCGGAATATAAATATGTATACAACGAAATTAATGGATAAAACACAAAAAAGGTAAAATAAATAAATAAATAGAGAAATTCGAAGGAAACCAAGAAATTTCTCGTCTCGCAAAATCTAACAGAGACAGACATGGAAATAAAAGGCACAACAAAGCGATAAATTGGATTTCTTTAATCTTCTTACGCTATTTTGCCCCAAAAGCTCAGGCGCTCCCTCTGGCTGCAGGTCAGGTGAACCTTAACCTAGCCTAGCCTAGCCTAACTTAACTTAACCTCTCCATACTTAAGGTTATCTAAGTTAAATTAACCTTTCCTAATCTAACCTAATCCAATCTCTATTAATCTAATTTAATCCAACCTAACCTAACCCAACCATTACAATTGAGGTATTCAGTAGGATTGGGGCCTATTAGGATTAGGCTAATCCGTTCTAATGGTTAGACTCGGTTGATTAGCGGTGACGTATTTTAGAACTAAGACTCATAAGCAAACATTAATAGAAATTAGGACCATTAGGACTCCATCCACCCTAACCCTAGTGATAAGGTATCAGTTTGGCCCTACTAACCGTGGGACCAATGTATATAGGTTAACACATGAATAAAGATATGCGATACTTGTTCCTACAAACATACACCAAAAATATATACACACGCAAGTACACGTCCAAATTTAAAGCACATGAACATGCACACGCAAGCATCTATCAAATCATATAATCAAACACAAACACACAATCATGAAGCTACACTTCCCATGACTCCTACAAACAAACATGATAATACACACACATTGGACACCCAGGCTTCACTACCCTGTATAAGGGAGGCGTGAAAGTAGATCTCTCACACAAAATTGTTTCGTGACGGGTCATTGAGGGAAGATGTAGTGAGCCTGCAGTAGCGTGACCTCAGGGAGGGTAGCTGGGCCCGCCGCTGTCTGTGTGTTCGTGTGATGCATTTGTATGTCATGGAAGCGAATATTATGATTTCACATATATACTAAGAAACTTATCGAACAAGAAATTGCAATCTTAGTTGTTGTTTCATTTTTATTATGATGTTTCGTATGGTAACGTGGGCCGTCATCCACAGCACCATCACTAATCCTTCTATCATCCTTGCTCACACGTCTTCTACACCAAGAACCAATCCTTCATTATATCTCACTTGATACGAATATTTGGTCATCATATTCCTTCAAAATATTCACATACTAACTCGCACTTCCACAATACATATTAGCCAATACTTCAACATATTTACTGCTTCTCCACAACAGTAACCGACCCCCCCAAAATCCTTCAGTCCCTTCCACCGCTCACTCGGACATCCTCCACACCACCACCCAGTCCTTGAGAATCCTATTCGCTAATCCCCCTCTTCTTAGCCAAGCCCTGTCGTCACTATTTTCCTTACTGACAAATCAAACTAAAAATTGTACAAATAAATTAAACTTTGAGAATAATATTGATATTGATGGTAACAATGATGATAATACTGATATATATATCGATATTAACAATAACAACAATGATAATGTTACTACTATTACTACTGCCATTACCATTGCCACTACTAGTACTACAACTATAATAATAATAATAATAATAATAATAATAATAATAATAATAATAATAATCAGTCTTTAACATCTAATTTTACTGCAAAGTTTATTTCTTTTTTATTCTCTCCCTTGGTATTTCATGACCTTCTTCGTGAGTGTTCTGGCCGAGTGGTTTGCTTAATAGATGAGGAATTCAAGGTCTTGGGTTCGAATCACAGCTCGATCCTCGAGGTCTTGATGTGTGTGTATTTTCACTGGATTTCATCTCGCTTTATTGATTTAATAAAATGAATAGTGAACGTACATAAACAAAAACAAACTTAGAATATTTTAGATGACAACAGTACAATGATAACATTAAGTAACAATGCTCATTATTGAAATCCAGTATTTTATTAGAGGTGCGGTGTCCGAATAGACCAAACTCTCACCTCCTGTCATAAGGGTCACTGGTTCGTTCCCGCCCAACCTTAAATGGTCACCTAACTCTACAATTGGGGAAGTGAAAGGGGTTGCGTGCAGTACCGGTCTATGGGACCCACTTTCATATATTATACACAGAGAGGCACTTGTCTGTATTATTGAAATTTGCACGATGTTCAGATTGTATCACAGACGTTCGAGTCAGGTGTGAATGGATACGTCTTCTCTCTAGCAGGCATACAGCAGTTAAGTCATAGTTATTGTGTGTTTAGGGGTCATGTGGAGATAATGTACTGTGGGAAGAGGAAGACACTTTTGCTTTTTCATTGTTTATTCTACGACCATTTTTTATCCCCTGCTCTTTTTTAAGTAACTACCTCCTGAACACTGCCTCACTACCTACACCATGATTCACTATTCTCCTAGCATCTACTACCAGTACCTATCTACATCCATTACCATTACTTACCATACCACCACCCACCTTCACCCACCATTTACTACCACCACTCCACCTTACCTTCACCCACCACACATCACCCACTACCAACATCTACCCTCACCCATGACCAAACACCTACCCTCACCCATGACCACCACATACCATCACCCACCACCACCTCACTTGGCCCTGACACCCATCCATCACCAGCAACACCCCGCTACCACCTCAACACACCACCACCAACACAATGACCATCATTTACCTCTATCAAGTCTCTCTCATCTCCAACAATTGAATCCACCTCAAGATCTTCCTCACCATCTTGACCTAAGCAACGTCTCTGTTATGTTATTCCTGGAGTTTGTCTTCTCACCATCTTATTATTGAGATCGATTGAACGAGTTTTAGTATCTATCTACCTTGGTTTCTTCTTTGTTTATACTAATTATATATTTCATGTTTCTTTACTGTTTTCTTTCCTAGAATACGTGACTTAGTTCCTTCGTGGCCTTGGTCTGGAATTTCTTTTTACACGATGAACTTGTAAGGTTCAGTAAAGATAACAGGAAACTAATAGTGAAGCATTTCTTTATCCCCAGTGACATGCCATCATTGCTACTATTGCTGCTGCTACTACTACTACTACTACTACTACTACTACTACTACTACAATAAGGAAGACACAATTTTTTAGTCTATACAATTACGTAAGTACAAGTAATTTTACACACACACACAAAAAAATTCAATCAACCATCAATGGGTTGTGAGTTGATGCACGGGGGGAGGGGGAGGTGTAGTAGAGGGAAAGGGAGGAAGGGGGTGTAGTAAAGGGAAAGGAAGAGGAGGATGAGGAGGAGAAGGAGGAGGGGGACGAAGAGGCAAAGGTTACGTAAACAAAGTCCACAAAAGCAAACAGCTGCTCACTCCAGCCTCAAGTGACTCATCCCCGGAGGCCAGTCGGTAAAAATCTCCCCCAGAAGGACTTAACTTGGATACATTTTCAATCTCAAGTGACCTGGGCGGCTCCTTCTAGGTGATACATGATCTGGAGTTGTGTGTTTGAATGGTCCTTTAATGAAAATCCAACTGAGAGAGAGAGAGAGAGAGAGAGAGAGAGAGAGAGAGAGAGAGAGAGAGAGAGAGAGAGAGAGAGAGAGAGAGAGAGAGAGAGAGTTGTTGTTATATTAATATACACGAGAAGGCAGAGTTTCTTTAATATGTATGGTATATAATTTGTTATGGGGTTAAGTGGTGGTTACGGTGAAATGTAATCTGACGTATCTCTGGGAATAACATTTTGAGGAATGATAATAATTGGTGTTTTAAGTTGTTATTGGTGTTTTAGATTCGTATTTTTGTTTTAAATGCTGATTGGTGTTTTAAATTGTTATTGGTGTTTTGAAGGGTAGAATAAATGTTTTTTTTATATAATATTATCGTAATAAATCTATCTCTTATCAATATATCTCTAGTCTCCAGGGAGTTATTTCACATTTCAAAGGTCCTGGTCGGCTTCTTGTTGAAATATAATGTTAAGTCTTGTGTTTTATTGAAATTTAAGAAAAAATATAATTATACCCCCCAAAAATTGTTGTATTCTCACTGGAAATATTTAATAGTGAGACAAGAACTTCATTGGTAATACTAAACCTTGAAAATATATATCAATAGTAATGTACCAATGTTTAAGAGATATAAAAGTTAATTAATTTTTCTTGTTACTTTAGTACTATTTTACGTTCAAATAGTTCGCATTAGACTGACTATATGTATTTGTTTTTGTTTTTTTCGTCTGTTAATACAAATGATAATTATAGCCTTGATGGTAGGAAATAGTACGAGTATTAACTTCTGGGATGAGAGAGTCGACAGTAGACATCTTGAGTTGGCTAATCGCTGCGCTTGGCCAGACAACAACACTAAATATGGAGGCGAGAGCAAATTAGACCACCGGAGAAAAAATGAGAGAGCAAATTCCCACATGTTTCAGTAACTTAAACATAAAATTAATTACCTGAATCATAATTTGCTTCTGTAAACAAGACTCTGCTAATGGAGCCCACCGAAGGACACAACAACTACCAGTAAAATCACCCAAATATACCTGGATCAATAAGAGTCAAATTCCTATGTTAGATAAAGAGATTGAACCTAAAGTCTCGAGGTACTGAAGCTCTAATCTAGCATCTGTTGGGCCTCCTGTAAGAGCTTCTTCACTGACATAGATGAGCGAAGTCCCAGCATTGGTCTGGAGCTTTACAGGCCAGCACTGGAGAGTCCTCAGGAGGTTAACAGCAATTGACACTGAAGTGACATGGTGCCGCCTACGTCAACACAAGATGACTTCAACTTGAGAGCTGCGCAAACGGGAACATCTCGCCGCGGGGGAAGGGAGGAGTGGGGGGGAGGGAGAAGGGGGTGTTGAAAGGGAGGGATGGTTGGAGGAAGGTTAAAAGGGAGTGGTGGAGAAGTGGGGATAGGAGGCAGTGGCGGAGGAGTGGAAGGTAGGGGGGAAGAGCAGAGGAGTGGAGGGTAGGAGGAAGTGGACGGTAAGGAGGAAGTGGGAGAGAAGTGAAGGGTAGGAGGGAGTAGCAGAGGAATGAAGGACAGGAAGGAGTGGTTGAGGTGGGAGAGAGGAGGGAATGGAAGGAGATTGAGAGGGAGGGATAAAGAGGTAGGGGAAGGGGTAGAGGCAGAGGAAGGGGTAAGAGTGAGAGGTGGAAAGATGGGGGGGGGGGGTTAGGAGGGTGGGAGGGTGAGGGGGAACTATGGGGCAAAGGTTGAAAGGGGGGTAGAGGAGAAGAGAGGGGGGTTAAGAAGAGAGATTGGAAAGGTAAAGAAGGTTGATTGAAAGGGAAGGGTAAAGGGAAAGTTAGAGGGGGGTATAAGGGGGAAGGAGGGATGACTGGTGAGTTAAAGGGTGGGCTGATTAACAGATAGGTGGGATAGAGGAAGAAAGGGGGTAAGAGATAAAGGAGAGGATAAGTAAGAGAAAAGACTTGAGATAAAGATTTAAGTGGACTTGAGTAAACCAACATTACTTGCTTCTTAAGAATTCGTCTTTGTATTGAGCGATAAATAATAAAACAGCAAAGTATATTTAAAGAGATGACCAGAAATACCCGAAATTACCATCAGCAAAGTTTAAAAAAAAAGTTGACTACAGATTACAGAAGCTATAATACAGTTTAAGAATCCAAACACACATAAGATTATCAGAGATCCGTAATTCAAAGGTTTTTACCGTAACTGACGACAAGAGAACTTATACCTAAATACGATAATATCACGGAGCATTATCGGGGTAATTTTGAAGTTCATCTCTATATCGAACCTGAAGCGAGTCAATTAAATGCATTCCTACATCTCCAATTAGAAAAATATAACTTACGAACCTTTGAGATTATATCGTGTGTGTGTGTGTGTGTGTTTTGTGTGTGTGTGTGTGTTGAAAGGTATATAAGTCAGTATGATACATTCTTTCCGGTTAGATGAGAATTTAACATATGAATGACTGAAAAAAACACCATCGTTCTGCCACGGTCAATATGAACTAGATAGATACTTTTACCATTCCTTCAGTCCGATTGTAAAGGATTCAAACCTCTATATCGAGTGATGTGAAGTAGACTGATGGGGTCGAGTGATGGGAGGTAGGGATGATGGGGTCGAATGATGGGAGGCAAGGTGGAGGGGTCAAGTGATGGGAGGCAGGGTGGAGGGGTCGAGTGATGGGAGGTATGGCTATGGGGTCGAGTGATGGGAGGTAGGATTTAGAGGTCGAGTGATGGAAGATAGAATGAAGAGGTCAAGTGTAGGAGGTAGGGTGATTGAGTCGACTCATAGGGGGTAAAATGATAGGGTCGACTGATGGGAGGTAGGATGATGAGGTCCAGTGTTGGGAGGTAGGTGAGAGGGAAAGAGAGGAAGAGGAAGATTAAACGAGAGGGATAGACCAGGGAAGAATCGGTTGTTAGTATTCATGTTATTTATTCCTTTCGTCCCTTACGGTGTTAATTTTCTATGCATTTTACTTTCACTCTCGCATTTTCTATTGAGACAACGCAGCCCTTCTTTTTTCTGCCTGGCTTTCTTTGTCTGTTTATCTCTTTATGTCTGTCTGTCTGTCTGTCTGTCTGTCTGTCTCTCTTTTTGTCTATCTGGATGTCTCTGTCTATCTTTTTGCCATACATGAACGTCTCTCTCTCTCTCTCTCTCTCTCTCTCTCTCTCTCTCTCTCTCTCTCTCTCTCTTACACCATTTTCACTCACCCTTGTCAACACACACACTACCCATTCCCTCCACATGTAAGCTCTTGTCTACTCTTCTTTTTTTTTTCCATTTCTACTTCCATTCGTAAACAAAGGGGACAGGGAATAATATATTTATTCACCATTCTCTCTATGTCCTGTCTGTTCCACCAATCTTCTTTACCCTCTTTCTGTTCCTCTTCTTTCCATTCCCACATTCATTAAAAAATAGAAGATGTTTTGGGTATTCATACTTGTTTATATCCCATTCATTAGTAAATTGCTCTTCCCATTCCTTTCCTTTTCCATTTCTTAAAAAAAAAAAACACCATCCATCCTCACCATTCCATCCCATCCCATCCATGGCCCCCTTCCATTCCATTCGTTACAATTATCAACAACTTTTGCTTATCCATATTCACCCAAAAAGTAAAAAAAAATAATAATCCATCTTTAGCATACATCTTATCTATCCTATTTCCCATCCTATCCACATGACCCACTTCCCTTTCATCCCTTTAAAATATTTACTCATTTTTGTATCCACATTAACCCGTAAAAGTAAAAAATAATCCATCTTTATCACCCCCATTCCCCATCCAATCTACACAACCCCCTTTGATATATCCATTCATCCATAAAAGTACAAAATAATCCAACATTATCAAGCAACATCTGTATCCGATTCCACACCTTATCCACACGCCCACTTTCCATCCAACCTCTTTCAACTTTCCCTTACCCGACTCCTCTAAAGCAACCTTGGTCAGGTCATCCACAAGCCCCTCTGAATGTATCCAAGTTAGGGACTTCCACTCTCCAGGACCCGAGTGTTTGGCCTCACCAACACTTGGCACCGAAGCCTTTGTTCTGCTGCTCCACGACACACACCCTCTTCACCAACTGGCTGGCGTCCCGGTGTTAACTTCAGGTTAGAGTAGTTCTCCCTGAGTCACTTCTCCGTTTTCTTTAGCTGCTTCTCTTTTTTTGTTCAAGTGAGAAGATCCTCCCATCGTTTTTTTTTCTTGTAACTTCAGGCTAAAATAGTTCTCCCTGAATCTTTTCTTCGCTTTCTTTAGCTTCCTCTCCTCTTTGTTCAGATGAAGTGTTTTTCTTTCCTTCTATTTTTCCGTATTTGTTAATTTTAAGGTTAGATTAGTTCTCTCTTAGCTTCGTCTTGGTTTTCTTAAGTATCCTTCCTCCCTTCTTTGTTGAGGATGACAAGAACGTCTGTTTTTTTTTCCCCTTTGTGTCTTCAGGTAGAGTAGTTCTCCCTCTCCATTTTCTTTTCAGTTTTCCCCCCTTGGACAGATGAAAACAGCATATTTCTTCTTTTATAAACAACATCAAGGGAATGAGGAGGTAGGGAGGGTGCTCAAGGATGGTTAATGAGAGGGAGAGGGGTAAGGGAAAGGCAAAGAGGGTGAGGGAGGGAGAGTGCAAGAGGTGGGGGAGGGTGAGAGTAAATGGATGATATGGGTGGGATGGGGAGGGTGGTGATGTGGAAGAGAATGGGGAGAGAGGAAAGAAGAGGAATATGGGAGAGGGAAGATGAAGAGGGAGAGGGGAAGGAAAGGAAAGAGTTGCATAAAGGAGCCAGGGACATAGTATGGGGTTAAACTGAGGAAAAGGAAGGGGAGGGAAGGTTGAAGGAAGGGAAGGGAGGGGGAGGGAAAGGGTAAGGAAAGGAAAGGGAGAGAGCGAAGTATAGGAAAAGAAGGTAGAGGAAGGTATGAAAGGAAATGAGGGAGTGGGAGGGATGAAGGAAAAGGAGGGAGAGAGGGGGGGGTGAAGGATGGGGGGAGAGGGGGGATGAAGGACAAGGACAGAGGGGGAGGGATGAAGGAAATGAGGAAGAGGTAGGGAAGAAGCTAAGGGAGAGAGAGAGGGGGGAGGTTGAATAATGGAGAAAGGGATGGAAGAAAAGAAAAGGAAAGGCAACGTAAAGAAAATGGGAGATGAGTAAGAGATGGGAATGGGAAAAGTAAATAAAAAAGAATATAACTGCAGAAAAAGAGCAATAAAAAAATAAAAAATAAGAGATAAATAAAAGAATACCGATTAAGAACACGAATCCAAAGAATTAGAGAGAGAATATAAAGGATTACTTAAGAATTGATAAATTGATATTAAATAAAATGATTGATGAACTGACAGAGAGAATGATTGAAGACGATGATTGTATTTAGGGGGAATGGAAATATGAATAAGGAATGAGATTAAATGAAGACAGGTAATTACAGGCGAGTTAAAACCATCAGGCCAATACCACAAAGCGAGAGTTGTATTAGTTGATGTTGATTTTAATACGTACACGACATGTCAATGGAGATAATTATGTGCATACAAAAACACATATATGCATACAGGGAGGATGTTAACATACATAGATACATAACTATAAGCACACACAATCATTCACATACACACAAAACACAGAACAAGACACGAACCCCCCTACACACACACACACACACACCACCCTCCTCCACACACAATCATTTACATACACACACAGACAATCGCAAACACAAACGAGACACGAACACACACACACACAAAAACACATACACACACAGACGAAAAGGACGATCACACACAAATATACACAAACGAGACAGAAAGCTACATACACAAAATCACCAGATTTCAACAAGCTCACCTCCACAATACCACGAAAACATCCAGAAAAAGAAATTAAGTATTACGAGGAAATAAAGAAAATTGATGTTAATAAAGATACCAAGAACAGTAAGGTAAGATTACTATATTTTTCAAACCACAATATTTTTTTTTTCTCTCTCTGGGGGGGGGGGGGGGATATGAACTGGCTAGACCTAAGTAGTGTACATCTGAATTAATTCTACTCTACTCTTATTGATCGGTAAATTGGGTTGGGTTGGGTTAATTTTGGTTAGAGTTGGTTAGGTTAGGTTAGGTTAGTTTTAGATCGTCTACTTTAAGAAAAAATAATAAAGCATTTGTGTTTTTTTGCTGCCGTTTAAGTGATAC